>JBCNJP010005101.1:0-10182 GCA_039602395.1 Deinandra increscens subsp. villosa | reverse complement strand
GAAAATTTTTCAAATTATTCAAGTAGAAGCTGTTGAGAAAGAGTTAAAGTTTCAATGTGTCAAAAAGAATTTTGAACAGAAATTTACCAAGTTATCTGAAGTAAATGATGAGTTAGCTAAAGAAGTTGAAAAGTGGAAGCAAGAAGCAAAAGAAACTGAAGCTGATTTCAACGATCTTTTTGAGAAATCAAAAGTTAAACTTGATGTGTTGAACAAAACTTCTAATGAACTCACTGTTAAAGCAGTAGGTTATCAGAATGATAATGAAAGATTGTTGAAAGAAAAGAAAGAGTTAGCAAGGGAGAATAAGTTGTTAAATGCAAACATCGACATTCAGAAAAGAAATGAAGATAAATTAAAGAAAGAATTGTTCGATGAGATGGATAATCTGAGACTGCAGAAATCATAAACAAATCGTGTTGCCAGGAAGTTGATTGCAACAGAAAAAGAGTTAGCTGAAGCACAATATAAATTTTCTGGTATGAAGATTCTAGTAATTGATGCAGATCGTAAGTTGAATAATGTCACAAATTCTCAATCGTTCACCAGTTTCTTGGCTAAGGATGAGAACTTTGAGAAAATGTTTGACAAGACCTTTCCACCCCTGCCATTATAAAAGAAGTTGTCAACATTGTCAAAGAAACAGTTGAAGAATGTGATTACTCTAAGTTTTCTGAATCAAAGTCTGAAGAAGATGCGTTGAAGAAAAAGAAGAAGAAGAATGAAAGTAAAGTTGCACGGAAATCTGAAATTCCAAACTTTTCAAAGTTTGTATCTGGTTCTTCATCTGCTGGAGAAGAGAAAACAGTTATTCCTATTGAGCAGATTCGTACTCACACTGAAATTGATGAGACAATCTTCTATGTTCAAAAAGATGTCAACAAAGTCACAGTTGAGTTATCTCGTCTTGTGAAAACGAGCATCAATCATCTACTTCGGAAGAGAAGATTTTGGGTAAACATCTAGGTTTGGGTTTTAAGTACAAGGTTGCTAAGATTGATGATTCTAAGAATCAAAAGCACCAAGATTTGAAGAAGAATAACTTGAAGCAAGTTCATCAAGATGTGTTAAGAGCTAAAAAAGGTCAACCTGGAGAGATTTTACAAACTCAAGGGTTCGGAACAAATATTTCCTGACAAGGAATTCCCGTTTCATTGCGTGGATGATAAAAAAATATCAGAAGTTTATGTGAAGAACGTTGATTCGAAGAACAAGAAGAATCACACTGCTAAATATTCTTCTGGAGGATCTAATTCTACTCTAAAAAGCTCGACATCCAAATGGGTTCATGATCATCGATTTCAGGTATATGATACACTTTATGATCATTTTGGAGATATTAATTTTTGTGAAGCTATGCAGGTTCCGAAAAAGAAGAACATAAACAGTCGGTTGTGTTACAATTGTCGCCGCAAGGGATATTTGGCACAAGATTGTCCGGTTGCTGCTGCTTCTAATCAAAGAAAGGGAAAAGTTCCATATGTTGGTAAATCTGCCAAACCAAGATTTATTGACGAATATGACAGAGTATTTGATGAATATCAATCTACATTTTTCAAAAATCAAGGAAGGTTTATTCATAAGTTTCAAAATGTTCCCCTTGTAGGTTGTTCATCACAATCGACTGTGACCAGTTCATCAAATGCTGAATTACCAACACAACAAATCTGAAACCTAAATTGGTTTCAAAGGGAAATCAAGACACTGGTCGACCAGAAGCGATTCGCTTCGGGTCATTTATAAACTGATGTGTTCGACCAGTGTGTAGGTACTTCTAGAAGACCTATTGGTAATCGAAAAGTTGCTGATGGAGGAGTATTTTGCTGATTTAATTTAAATTACAAGTGATATCAAATTTCAAAAATTGAACTTTTTTTATCTTCTGAAAGCTAAAATTGGAAGGTATCCATGTCGGAAGGTCAATTTCTTTCTTTTACATTTTGTTTGTAGTTTAAGGGGAGAAAATTGAAAAACTAAAAATAGTGTCTTTGTGTTTTGTTAAAATGAAAAATCCAAAAATAGAGTTCTCATTTTAAGGGGGAGAAAAATAGAAAAATACAAAAACATTGAAAAATGAGAAATTTATCCAACATAATTGGGAAATGATGGTACATTGGCTTACATGTCTGACTCATGAATAGACTAGATGAAAAAACCATAAGATCATTGTTCGATGTGCTTGGTAGGCTCGACATTAGTATTCAGATGTCATATACATTAAATACTAATGCTTGACTAAGTAGACAACATCTTGATGCGTATATCAAGATACTGCAAAAGATATGTGAAAAGAGAATGAGAAGTCACTGTGTATATATGTGTTCATTTTGCAAAAATTTAAACTTGTTTGATTTTTTTTTTGTTTTCTTAAATGATCAGACTATCTCTGCGTATCCACAAGATCGACCTGATAGTTATTCATTTAAGGTTCTGTTTTATTTACTTTGGTGTTTCGTATAATTCATCGGACTTTCTCTACGTGTCCACACTACAGACCTGATTGTTGTTGAATTATATAGTTTTAACTTGTTTTTTATTTTCTTATTTTGTTACATCCAAGGCCTTATCTGCGTATCGAAAGATCAACCTTAAGGTAGACGATTTAACGTTTTTTTTTTGCATGGAACACAGTTGACTATATCATGAATACAATCACTATGTGTTAAATCACAAAGTGAAATCACAGAGTGTGATAAACAAGCATATCTGAGTATGTCTCATAGTGTGAGGTACACTGATCAAAGCAAATCTAATCAATACCTTAACATATCCAGTTGTTATGAGTATGATTTAGCCTGAGTTTAAGATGGACAAATTATACTAGCAATCGACATGACTTGTGTGCTGAAGTAATTGAAATTGAAGTGTAGTTCACCATGTTGTGTTCAATATGATCCCAAGTTGTGATCTTTCTCGCAAAAGACAAAAATAGTGTCTGATTCTGTATTGCATTTATGTTTCCAATCTGAAAATTCCAAAAAGATTTTAGGTGTGTTTTTAGCATAAACTTAGAAAATTCAAAAAGATTTTCTGTGTGTGTTTGATATAAAGTTTCAAAAAGGTAAAAATATTTTGTTTCTTATTTGTTTTCGACCAATCGACATGTGATACGAAATCAATCTTCAAAAATATATATTGGATTCTCGAAGAGAAATTTTGCGCCAAGATTAAATTAATTTTCATAAATCGAAAAGAATGTTGTGTTTCTATCTTCTAAAATTGCAGGTTCTGTGTGCCAAGACTCAAGCATGGTGAAAGGGGGAGTTTGATGTTTCTTTAACAAGTGGGTCTTGAAGTTCAAAATATGATTTAAGAGTGATCCAGCCATGCAAGCTCTATTGCTGACAAGAAATTTCAAGTTGAAGATCAGATGCAACAATGTTTAAGATTGAAGACTAGAGATTTAGTTAGCATATACTACATGTTAAGAGGGAGTTTGTTAGAGCGTAATCCTATGCTACATAGTGTCTCGTGTATTGTATCTAAGTGAGCATGCTATAGTGAGTCTTAGTCTCAACTAACCAATGGTTAGCTAATCAACTAACCAATAGTTAGCTAGACAGCGAACCATTGGTTAGCCAGATGGTTGGCAGTGAACCAATGGTTCGCCAGTTGGTTAGTTGAACAGATTGTCAAACACTATAAATAGGTTCACTCTTGTATAGATGAGGAGTTCTGTCATTTTGAGTCATTCCTGAGTGTGTGTTTATGTGTGTGTCTAGAGAGAGAAAGCTTTGTATTAGGTTCTACTTGTGAATCAATAAACGAAGCTTATTTACCTTCTCGTGTACTAGATCCAATCGATTCTATCAGCACTAAGATCGTATCACGCTCTTACATTCTGTTCATGAATTTCAATTCATGGGAGTTTCTCTTTCCTATGTCTGACGTCCACAAGTTTTACATTTATCATTTGAATTTTTTAATTGAAAAATCTGAGAATTTGACAACTGAGAAAAATCATAGGTGCATGCCACATGGACTTCAAAACCTCACATTTAATATATTTTAAAAATCTAATATGAGTTATATTAGTTGAATTTCATGGTATTTTTTGGCACATCATTGTAGCCAAAAGCAGTCATGTAATTTATTATGTTTTATTCCCTCTATTTTGAATCCTGATTGCATTCATATTATCTTTACTTCTACAAACTAGAAACAATTTATAGTTATGTATGATCCAACTATTAAAATAACCTTCAATCATAATATACAATTCAAAATGTCTAATATGCGTTACGAGTAGTTGAATTTCACGGTATTTTTCGTCAAATTATTGTACCGGAGTATTTAAAGAGTTTATTCCATTTTATTCCCATATTGATTGATTTATTAGACAAAGTTTTAGATAAAAAAAGGTTTTAAAATGTAATTAATTGTTTGAGAAAATTGCATATTCCTCCCTGTTTCAAATTCTAATTTCGTATTTATCTAACCCAAATAATCAATTGCATATTTACTCATCTTTAATGAATTTTAACTTAATGACAAATGTGTCTCTCAAAAAAGATAGTTGGAAATAACATCTCATCCTCCCAATTGCACCCTTCTGTAAACAGTCTCTTAATTAAACATTAATTGTGATTGTGAACCCCTTTTAATTTCCTAATCGTGGCCAATTGATTGAAGGTCTTAATTCACGTTGGTTGTTTTTATTGATTGACAACTCAAATAATTTTTCTCCTGAACCCAATTAAATGTTGTTTCATTTGCTTTCATGTATTTTTGTTAGACTCTACCAAATATTAGTGATCTCTTTTATTTTTTTACTTAATTTCTTTGTAATTTATCGATAAAACCCATAATCTTTTGGAACCTACAACATCTAATAAATAACTTTAAAAAAAATATATTTTATGATAATATTAGTGATTAGTGTTTAGGTTTTAGGGGTTAAGGTTATAGGTTAGGGGTTACGGTTTAGGAGTTAGGGATTAGGGGTCTAGAAGTTATGGGTTAGCGTTCAGGGGTTAGGTCTAAGGGTTAAGGTATAGCGTTTAGAGTTTAAAGGTTAGGGGTATAGCGTTTAGAGTTTAAGGGTTATGGTTTAGCATTTACGACTTAAGGTTTAGGGTTATTGTTTAGGGGTTAGGGTTTAGAGGTTATGGTTTATAGATCAGGGTTTGGTGTTTAGGGGTTATGGGATAAGGGTTATTGTTTGGAGTTTCGGGTTTAGGGTTTAGCACTTAGAAGTTAGGGGATTAGGTTTTAGGGGTTTAGTGTTTAGGAGCTATGGGATAATGGTTAATGTTTAGGTTTTTATGTAATATATAATGTTTGAAATGAAATGGTATATATGCAATTTGTAAAGTCTAAGAAAATAAGGGTAAATTTGTCAATCTATTAATAAAATTAATAAAAATGGGTAAATATGCTATTTATATTAAAACTAGGGAGAAATATGCAATAAAAGTTATAGGTTGGGTAAATATGCAATTGATTAGTTTTTAGAGGGGATATATGGAATTGCCTCTAATTTTTCTTAACATAATTCTATAAAAGTTTATTAGTTTTAAAAACTAGTGATGTTTTATACAACAACCTCACATATACATATATACAACAAGAATTTTATTAGTCGGTAGTGAGTGTTTGACAAAATAAACACTGAAAGAGAAAATTTCATTAATCTTAGATAAAGATGATATACTTATTAGTATAATATCAATCGATATATGCAAATAAGTATATGAATATCTATGAGTTATAACTCTAACTTTCTATTTTTTATTATTATACATAATATGTAAATTCTATTATAAGAAATATTTAGATATTTATGAACTAACTCATTTTCATTATTCAACCCATGTAATACACAAGTTTCTAACTCGGAGAGTAATTCGTTTAGAACCTTAAATCATTTAGAATCTTCATTTAGTTGATTAGTTTAATTAGTTTTTTTTATATTTGGCTGTTGAATGCCTTGTTATGATTAAGAACAAAGATAAAAGCTTCCCACATAATATAATAACGAGAATAATGGAAAAGTAAATTGCACTTTCCAATCTATAGTAATACAATTCTATCTTTGTAATAAGGATAAACAAGAAGTAATTGTTACCCTTAACAATTACTATCTAATTGGTTATGTGACAACCCGTGTAATACAAGGGTTACAAACCCAGCCATCTTATATGCTAATATACTAAACATTAATTTCTAATTTAATACAACATCCTAAATGCTATTTATTATTATTACTGTCTATTCAATTAGTAACTTTTTGTACAAGTTAATTATGCAGGTTTTTTTTTACAGCTTTCATAAGCAAGATCCTTATCCTCATGGACGTCATGTGTGTGGCTGGATAGTGGCTTTTGGTGTGGTACGTACAACAACTTTTGACCGTTGCAGTTGTAGAGAAAGAGAATGAAGACGAGCTGCTGTGAGAAGGAAGGAGATGGATGGAGAATACTCGATCTTCTACGACAATTATTCGACGACAACAATGACTAGGGAGGCTACTTGGATGATCAGAGATGTATGCTTTAATTTCTTTACCACAACGCACAGGCAACCCCAAGCGGGTTTATATTTTCATTGTGGATTTCTCCTCATCGAAATCATCGTTCATCTGCTTCATCAGAATCGGCTTCAGCTTGACTTTCTTCCTGGGTTGTAGCAACACTTTTTACAAAGAGATGTGACCGAGAGGTCAGGAATCATTACCAAAAGAGTTGTTCCGTTGGGGTTTTGCGTATGTAGATCAACCCAGGTTTGTTAAATTTAGTCGTCTAGCTTCTTATTTCTTCTGGTTTATCTGGTTCCGATTTGAACACAATCGAAATGGTGGTGGTTACACTGATCGCCCGTTGATAATACAATCCAAAGTTGCCGCGAAGCGCGACATGTTACTACACTAGTTATTAGCAAAAAATCAACTAGAATAATTCCTCTTAAAACCATAAACAATTAATCATGTTCTTCGTACTCATAGGTAGTAGCTTTTTTTGCATTTATTATCTAGAAAATATATCAAGAAAAACTTGCAATTCTAATGAAGCTTCAAAAAATTCGAATCATAATGTATGCAAAATAAGATTAAAAAGGCCAGTTTATTCAAGTAGAACACAACGATTTGATAGCATACTGATCAAGTTTTCTTAAAAGAAAGTTCTAAAAACCATCTTGGTGTTGGCCTTCTCATGAGCTTCTTGAATCATATCATCAATCACTTCAATCTCATTTTCAACCAAAGAGCACAGTCCTTCCAAAACCTTTTGGTCTTTAATCTCACTAAGTGCATTCTCATCAAACAAACATTTCACCATCAAATGTTTTAAATTCTTCTCCTTGTCTTTCTCCAGTTGTTTCTTCATTTTGGCTATGCTTTTCTGGAGAAAAGAGGAGTGATCGTGCATAGCATTTGCACTCCACAAACTTGATTTCATAAACCTTGTAATCACATCACGCACATCAGAAGGAGATGGCCAAACATCAGGTGGACTGTTATCGTTTTCATACATCACAAGACAAGCATCAACATCACACAAAATCTTCAACTCACTTATCTTCTTCAACAGATTCGCTCTCCTGTTCCTCATAGTTACATTCCTTGCTCGTTCATCCTCAATGAATTGGTACTTAACCATTGAGCGAGTCATGGTGTTTGGCGAAAAGGAGAATACACACACCTATGTATATATACACATCTATATGCATATATATCTCATATATACTAAATCTTGCTAAACATATTACTAACATTAAGTTGGTCAAAGAATTAATGCGATATTGAAGGAAAATTTATGATGTTAGATGCTCTACCAAATTAAACTAATATTTAATAAAACAATTTAAAAACGCGTTTTATTTAAGTCGATAAGATTTTTTTTAGAATGTCTTTATTAACATTGTCGTTTTATGTAACAATTCACGCGTGAGTTAAAATTTCTTATCATGTGAAAATTTATGACTTTACAGCGATGAACCTAGGAATTTTTCTAATAGATGTCGAAAATTTTTAAGCGTTTGCTACCTATTGTTAAATATTAATATTTTCAGACTGGTTCAAGTCGTGTCTGGTTGGGGTGGGTCACAAAAAATGTAATGATAAAACCAAATTAAATCTACAATACATAACAAAAGTAGTAAAATAAGTGAATCTTGATTAAAAATAAACTATTTTCATCTTCATGTGAATCTCCGTCTCTATTCACTAAATATATAGGCCCACTACATAATATAAATATTTAGATGAAATACAGAGGGATAGCGCATGTTGTTTCTGAGCTATGTTGGCTCAGAAACCTGCTTCTTGAACTCGGCCGACCTCTGACACAGGCTTCCACTGTCTATTGTGAAAATGTTAGCACCATATACATGACTGGCAAGCCGGTTCAGCACCAACGAACAAAACACATTGAGGTAGATTTGCATTTTGTTCATTAACATGTTCAACGCGGTCACATTCGGGTTCTGCACGTCCCTCCATGTCATCGATTTGCAGACATCTTCACGAAGGACCTTCCCCGAGTTCTCTTTGATGATTTTTCGATCCAGCCTAAGTATCTGTGACCCTCCTCCTTAGACTGAGGGGGTATATTAGTGTATATTATATTTATTGTAAATTTTCAATTTAAAGGATTGTAGTCGTAGAGTGAGGTTATAATGAGAAGTTAGGTGAAAATAAGAAGGATAAGAAGCCTTCTCATCCTTTAGATCTGATGATCAATGACCCAGATTTAATCCCTTAATTAAAACTCAAAAATAAATGGTTAGGTACACGAAGGGGCAATTTGGTCAAATTGCCCCTTTTTCTCTTTCCCCCCAATTATTAAAACCTTCATAACTTTTTCATACGATATTATTTTTTTATAAAAATTACACCATAAAAACAAACGTTTTTTTATCTTTAAAACCCATACCATATTGCTATATAAAAAATAAAATAAAAAAATTATGTCAATGACGTGAACATATGACACAACGACCTGAACATATGACACAATTGACCTGAACATATAACACAATGACACAACGACCTGTGTCATATGTTCAGGTCGTTGTGTTATATGTTCAGCTCATTCACAATTTTGTTTTATATATATATATATATAGCAATATTGTATGGGTTTTAAAGATAAAAAACGTTTGTTTTTATGGTGAAATTTTTATAAAAAAATAATATCGCATGTAAAAGTTATAAATGTTTTAATAATTGGGGGGGGGGGGGGAAGTGAATATGTATGTTTCCAGATTTGCTCTCCTTCTTATCTTTCTTATTTTGCATAAACTTCTTACGTGAACTTCTCTCTACAAGTTAACTACTTTTGGATCATGTTTGGCTACCGAATCCTGGGTAAAACTTAATTAATTGCTAATATCACATAGACATAATCCCCAATTGCCTCAATCCACCCAACAACCCTAGTTTCCTAATGGGCTGCTCTAGTTCCTACCACAAGGAAAGGCTGAAACACGACAGTGGACCACTAAAACCCTAGTTTACTAGTTAATCTAACGAATTCAGCATGCGGATGCTACAACGGTTGCAAGAAAAACTGAAACAACTAACAGTTAAAGACAAAACGAATCCACACAACCATTCACCAAAAACAGTTAGAGAAAGTTAGTCGGACATGACTAACGAAATAGACATAACTATAAATAAAAAGTGCATTAATCTAAAGTACCTTAACACATAATTGGTCCAAGAACAACAAAAAAAACCCTAGAAAGCTCCAAAAATTCGTAAAACTCCTTTTAGATGAAACCTAAACAAAAAAAATATTTTGTTCACTAAGGTCTGAGGGTAAGTGAACCACGTTTTCACCCGGCATTGTCCTCGCAAAGCACAAAAAAATAAGAGTTAAGTTTAAACGGTAGGATCTCCATGCAAACTTCATTTTCGTTGACCTTGTTGTTGGGTTCCGTAGTAGTTGTACTGGTGGAAGGTTTGAGGTGGTATGGGTTATAGGTGGGGTTTGCTGAAATAATGGTTGTTGATTTTGTTGAGATGATTGCCCATAAGATGGGTAAAATTGGGCAAAGGATGGGATGCCCGAAGAAGATGCAAAACTGGATGGGTGTGATTCAAGGGCAAACTTGTTGAAGTGGTGGTACTAATGTGGGTAGTGGACGGAGAGGGATTGAGCAGGCGGTGGGTACGTTATCCGATCCGAGCGACTGATGTGTTGACCGGTTGCTTTCTCGGTTCACTTTGTGGTTCCATTC
>JBCNJP010005098.1:0-13550 GCA_039602395.1 Deinandra increscens subsp. villosa | reverse complement strand
TTCGCCACCAAAATCTTTTGTACAAACGTATTTCCTGATCATCAAGAAAAAAACTTCGATCGATCGATGGCTGCCTTTGGTAAACAATGGAGGATTAGGGGTGTTAATGAACCAGCACCCTACTACGGCAAGACCCCCGTAAGTGTATTTTCACTCAACAATGGTTGTACGCTTTTATTTTTAGGGTTTTATGTTTTTTAGTTACTTACTCTCTACTCTGAGTTTGGGTTTTTTACAGGTGGTCGGAGGTTCACCCTCAAGGTCCATCACTGCGGCGATTTCCACCGGAATGCCGTCGGCCAGGATGTGTGGAAGGGAAAGGTAGATTATGTCGACTATGTCGACATTCGCACATTTGATTGTCATGATCTGGATCAAATGGTGCAATACCTAAGCCACACATCGATTGGCTATTACCTCATTAACTGGAGGATCCCACCTCTGTCCATCAAATACGGGCTTGAGTACGCTGATTTCATCACTGCGGAAGTTGTAGGGGATATGGAACTTCATCTCCAGGGACCAGAGGGGGAGAGAGAGCTGGATGTGTATTTAATCCGGAACAGGGATTCCACCTACACCTCCGAGTTGGGACCGAGATTGCCGCCTGGTCAAAAACTATTTCCTGATGACAGTAGTAGCAGCAGCAGCTTCTTTGATGATGAAGACTATATGTCGGATGCTAGGTCTTAGCTAGTTAGATAGATTTTTGTATAGGACAAGTTGGGCGACCCGCGCTTCGCGGCGGAGCCTT
Organism: Deinandra increscens subsp. villosa; assembly: GCA_039602395.1. NCBI lineage: Eukaryota > Viridiplantae > Streptophyta > Magnoliopsida > Asterales > Asteraceae > Deinandra > Deinandra increscens. Next base: position 12,796 of record JBCNJP010005098.1, on the reverse strand, counting down.
GACATGTTTAATACGTCTAATTTTACGAATCAACAATACGTCAAGATACAATAAAGAATTCAAGATACGGTAAAAGAATATGCTATTAACACAAAAAGCAAAAGAAACCTAAAGTTGTACTCATATGATGTTCATTAGCCATTTGTAAGGAAATGAATTTCTGAGTCAACCGGTTCAAGATGAAGATTTCCGGTTGAAGACATGTTCAAGCGGAAGACGCTCAAGCGGAAGATTTGTCAACCGGAAGATCAACCGGAAGAACATTTCCGGGTGAACTCTTTTATCCAACAGTATAAAGAGTTCAACCGGAAAAGTACTGAAAGATTACTTTTGCAGAATCCAGACCTGCAACAGCTTCTGTTCTTCCAAAGTCACATCCTAGCCGTCTCCTACTTATAGATAAATGCATTTTGCACATTTCCTCTTTTGTATGTTTACTAATGTTCTTTTAGTGAGTTTATTGTTTGACTTTCATGTACGGTTAGATTAGCCCGTATGAGATCAACGGCTGTAGTTGATCTCCTTAGTACTATTTATAGTTGTTAGCTAGTTCATTCACAAGTACCAGATTTAGTGCTTACACTTGTAACAGTTTGAACTTGAGTTAATGCAAATAGTACCGAGAAATTTATTATCTTGTGTTCACTAGTTTATGCAATCAATACAATCAAACTACAAGTATAAGTAAAACAAAGCTTAAGTAAAAACAAGTATGATACAACTTTATTCCGCATGGTTGTGATCTTCAAGTAAAGAGTTCTTGTTTTGATTATTTCTCTGAGTAATCATCGGTCCTACAAGTGGTATCAGAGCATTGGCTCTCCACTTTGAAGACTTCTAGTGCTTCAAAGTTGATACTTTACTTGCTCACTTGAGTTTTTACAAGCTTTTTCTGTTTTACAAACTGTTTTTCACAATGACTGACTTAACTCTTGGTTCACTGAATGGTAGCTCTAACAAACCACCAATTTTCACTCCTGATGACTTTGATACTTGGAAACTCAGGATGGAAGGTTTTGTTCGAAGCCTAGACAGACGCATTTGGAACAGGTTGACTGTAGGTCCTTACAGTCCAACAGTTCAATCTGCTGATGATGCCGAAGTGTACATACCAAAACCACTAGACAAATATGTTGAAGCTGATTATACTGAGCTTGAATATGATCACAAGGCCTACTGGACACTCCAGGCTGCATTACCCAACTCTATACTGGTAGGGTTCAAGGGATATAAGACAGCACATGGCTTGTGGAATGCTCTCAGTGAGATGTATGAAGGGTCTAGTGAGGTTAAGGAAAACAAAAAGGATGTTTTGAAACAAAGATATGAAAACTTCACTTACAAAACTGGTGAATCTATGACCAACCAGTATCTCAGATTTGTTTCACTTCTTGATGAATTGCAAAAGGTAGAAGTAACAACAGAACAGGCTGATGCCAACAGGAAGTTCTTGAGATCCTTACCTCCAATGTGGACTGTCTATACAGTAAGCATTAGGGAGTGCAAGGACCTCAAAAAGCTTAAACTAAGTGAACTCCATGGAGTCCTTAGTGCTTATGAAATGGAGCTTAATCTTAAGCAAAACAACTTTCCTGAAGCATCACCACAGTTGCAAACCACTGCTTTGGTTACAACTGATTTTCAAAAGATCTCAAATTCTTCTCAATATCACTCACCCTCAGTCAGTTTCAATGAGTCACCTAGATGCTCAGAGAGTTCTTCAACACTGTTTGACAACTCTCACTCTGCCTATGTGGCAACTGACTCATCTCAAGGATTCACACGTGAAGACTTGGAATGTATAGGGGCAGATGATCTAGAAGAAATGGACATTTGAACTCAATTAGCTATGGTTTCCGTAAGAGCCCAAAGATTTTATAAGAGAACAGGAAGAACTTATAAAGGGTCAAAGGGATCATCAATTGAGTTGGATAGAATAACAACAACAATGTCTAACAAAGATCAAATCATGGAAGCAACAACAACAGCAGCAGCAACCAACAGCCAACACAACCAAAACCACTTAGAAATCAAAATGTGGTGGCAGCTGTAGCTAACCAGACTGAATGCTATGAGTGGGATGACTTTGTCACTGAGTTTGAGCCAATCAACCATGCTTTGATGGCCAAAGAAGATTCAACTGAACAGGTAAATGAGATTCCTGAAAAAGTTTTGGAAAATCTATGCAGCCCTGCATGCATAGAACAAGTGTCAAAATACAGGAAACATAACACTGATCTAATTGATGAAGTTTCTAATTTGAATGAGTTAAAGAATTGCTTTAAGAAAACTGAAAATGAATACATCACCAAAATTGAAAATTTAAACAAAGAATTTGATGCTTTGAAGCTAACTAACTCTATTTTGGAAACACAATTGGAGGATCTGTTGAACAAACTAACTATTTCAAGACAAGAAACAAAAGATGCAAAAGCAGAAAATGATGTTCTTGAAATTAAGTTAAAAGATGCCTTGTTCACCTGTGACAAATTCCAAACAGCTAACAAGAAAGCTGAGAAACTTTGGAATGGGGTAATGCATGGGAAAGCAGGTATTGGGTACAACAATGTTGAACCACCCAAGGAATACTCACCTGTTATTGCTCCAATCCAAGCACTTCAGAAGGAGTGTAGTGTGAGTCTAACTGTTGATAGCACTACATCTTCTTCTTCTGAAACAAAATCTGTTGAATCATTATCAAACTGTGAAGTCAAAGATGCTAGCACATCAGCATCTGTTGACCAATCCAAGGTTTTAAAACCAAAAGTTGCTTTTCCACCACCAACTATTTATGAGCCCAAAGACTCAAAAGTTGGAGGTAAACTACCTGAGCAGCCAAAACCCAGTGAAACTGAGAAAATGGGTAAGCTAACTTACCACCAGGTCACAAATGAAGAATCAACCAAAAACACAAACACTTACCAAAGAAAAATGTTTGAATGTGTTTTCTGTGGTGAGAAAGGGCACATGGCTGCAATGTGCAAATTCAATCCTTTGAGTAAAACTCAAAACTTGTTAAAGCCCAAAAATTTTCTACTAAAAAAAAATCTACAGGTAGAACTTCACCTGTAAGAAGTAACACATTTAAGTATTTTGATACTGAGTCAAACAAAGTTTTAATTGGGAACAACAAAAATGGAAGTTTTTCAGTCCTAAAACCGAACAGGGTTCCGGCTGAACTTCAACCGGAAAAATTTTCAACCGGAAATGAAGTTCAACCGGAAATCTCCAAAACACTCAGATCAGTTACTGCACCTAGACAACGACCCAGGGTTCAGTTCACTGATGAGTATGACCATTTTGAAGGTCAAGGAAGGAGAAACCCATCTAGAGGCAAGACCACCTCTAGAGAAAATTTTGTGAAAAACAAGCACAACTCTCAACCGGAAATTCCCTCTAGTTCAAATGGAAATGCCACTGTTGTATTTCACAGTGAGAGTTCTAGCCAGTCAAACAAATTTTCAAACTTTAATGCTAGAATCTCACCAGTGACTAGTGTTGATCAGACCTACACCTCACCCAATGAGTTGCCAAAGGTTTTGACCAACAAACAAAAGAAATATAGGGAATACAGAGAGAGGAAGATTGCTGAGAGAAGGCTTAGCAAAACAAACAGGCAATGTCAATCAAGTGAACAGTCTGAACACTTGAACATTGATCAAGATGATCTGTTAAATGAGGATCCAATACAAAATACTTTAGTACTTAAAGAGTACAAGTATTATGACGCTTCTGGCAAGCCCAAGACCTCAAAGGCTTGGGTTCCCTTTAGAAATTAACCAACTTTCTCTGTGTGTAGGTGCATAATAAAGGCCAACAAAGCCTATGGGTTGTTGATAGTGGATGCACTTGCCACATGACAGGAAATAAGCATGTATTGAAAAACCCCAAAAACATAAACGGAGGTCCTGTAGCCTTTGGGAGTGCAAAAGGACACATTACTGCACAAGGTGCTGTTAGTAATGGGAAGCTTTCCTTTGACAAGGTAAATTTTGTTGATACATTAAATTTCAATTTACTTAGTGTCTCACAAATGTGTGACAAGAATTTGAATTTGATGTTCACTGAGAGAGAGACCATAGTCTTAAAACCTGGTGTTAACATCCCTGAGGAACTTGTGTTGCTCAGAGCACCTAGGAGAGAAGGACTATATATTTTGGATTTATCTGCTGCCACTCCAGCAAGTGGAATTGCATGCTTTATATCCAAAGCCTCAGTGGATGAATCTGATTTATGGCATAGGAGGTTATGTCATGTTAACTACAAGAACATGAACAGGATAGTGAATCTTGGCTTGGTTAAGGGTCTTCCTAACAAGCAGTTCAATTGTTCTGAACACTGTGTTTCTTGCCTCAAGGGTAAGCAACACAAGACCTCCTTCAAGCCAAAAACTGAGTCTTCTATCACTCAACCTCTAGAACTCTTGCATATGGATTTGTTTGGTCCAACTAGAGTGATGAGCTTGGGAAAAAGGTCATACTGTTTTGTCATTATTGATGATTTCACAAGATATACTTGGGTGTTTTTCTTAAAAACAAAAGATGAAACTGCTGAACTGTTAAAAACACTAATTGTATCTTTAGAAAATCAAGCAAAATTGAAAGTTAAGACAATCAGAAGTGACAATGGCACTGAGTTTAAAAATCATGTTTTGAACTCATTTTGTGAGGAAAAGGGAATTCTTAGACAATTCAGTGCTCCTAGAACTCCACAGCAAAATGGTGTTGCTGAAAGGAGAAATAGGACATTAATTGAGGCTGCTAGAGCAATGCTAGCAGATTCTAAGTTACCTGTGATATTTTGGGCAGAAGCAGTAAACACTGCTTGCTATGTCCAAAACAGGACTTTGATTGTTAAGGGTAAAAATAAAACTGCTTATGAGCTTTGGAGAGGTAGAAAACCTAACATTTTCTTCTTTAAATCATTTGGTTGTCCTGTTACTATTTTGATAACTAATAGGTTGTTGCCTAAGTTTGCTGAAAAGGCAGATGAAGGATATTTTGTTGGATATTCTGGTGTGTCAAAAGCATTCAGAGTATACAATAAAAGTACTAAAATTGTTGAGGAAACCATTCATGTAACTTTTAATGAGAAATCTCTTAACAATTTTGTATCTCAACCAGAATGGTTATTTGATATAGATGCACTAACCACTGCTTTCAATTTTACCATTGAGAAGCCATTGAGTTCAACAGTGCAGGAACAGGAACTTAAGCATAATCACATGAGGTCAGCTGATAATATCTGGCAGATGAACACCAAAGGACTGCAAATGCAACCTACCTTCTTTTCATGCATCAGCACTAAGCCTGTGAAATCCAACAATTCAAAGAAAGCCTCTGAAATTGTTCTTGCTGATGCAGAAGTTCATCCGGTTGAACTTCCGATTGAAGTTCAAACGGATCCTGTAGCAGTAGAATCTCCGGTTGAGACTCAACCGGAAAACAACTTTTCAGAAAATTTTGAGAACAATGAATCCAATGATTCAACTGATGCTGGTTCAAATGAGTACAGTTTTGAGCATCTAATCTCAGATTCAGTCCCTAGTTCTCAAGAACCAGCTGAAGTTTCAGAACCTGTTTCACAAACCAACAATATTGAGTAATTACCTCAACTCAATATTCCTCATAATGGAAGAAGCCATGAATTTCCAATGTTTACTGATAGAAGAGTCAGTAAGAATCATCCAAGGGAGAATATTATAGGAGACTTGTCAGCTCCAGTGCTGATAAGAAGCAAGTCTATTGATGCAAACATTTGCCTACATGCTGCATTTCTGTCTCAAGAAGTACCCACAAAGATCAATGATGCATTGGAAGATGAAAGCTGGGCAGAGGCAATGCAAGAGGAATTGTTTCAGATCAATAAACAGAAGGTTTGGGAATTGGTAGACCTACCTGAAGGTGAAGAACCAATTGGAACCAAATGGGTATTCAGAAACAAGAAGGATGACAGAGGAATTGTGATAAAAAACAAAGCCAGACTTGTAGCTCAAGACTACACACAGGAAGAAGGCATTGATTATGATGAAGTTTTTGCTCCTGTGGCCAGGCTTGAAGCAATCAGAATATTTCTTGCCTATGCTGCATTCAAAAACTTTCTGGTATTTCAAATGGATGTCAAATGTGCTTTTATGTATGGTCTTTTGGAACAAGATGTGTATGTCAAGCAACCTCCTGGCTTTGAAGACCCTCATTACCCCAACAAGGTATGCAAGCTAATTAAGGCTTTATATTGTGACATCCGAGAATTTCAAGGTTAACTTCCGTTAGACAATTCCGTTAGTTACGTTATAAGTGTTAACTTAGTAACTAATGCTTAACTAGGCCGAATACGTCCACGACCTTTGGTTGATCACCGAACCCGTCCATATGTGTTTACTTATTCTATTGCCACCATGTGAAATTATGTGCAACGTGTTTACTGGATTAATTATGTAAACTGGTCACTTTTGGGTTTCCAGCGAAACTACCGGGCGAAACTGTAGTGTCGCCCGGTTAGCCAACCCTCTGACTAACAGAGCCAGTTTCGCTTGGCCAGCGAAACTGACCAGCGAAACTAGCTCCTGTTATATATTAACATAAAACCCTAGAGATCCCATTTTTGCACCATTTACTCAAAACATACACACACACTCTCCTGGAACTTCTGGTCAGCCAAGAATCACCACAAGCCGACGTGATCCCAGCCTCGAGACAACATCCATTCGGATCCTAGATCGAATCGTGAGTCTCCCAAAACCATTTTTATGTGTTCTTTATGTGTTTTCTTAAAAAGCATGCTTAAACCTCTATGGAATCACCTGATCTCTTGATATGTTGCTTAGGACTGCTAGATCTGTTATAAAGTCTGAAACTTTACGTTTGAAATCCATCCATAATGAAGATTTATGCCATTTTAGTCATTTTAGGTTTAATATGCATTTTTGGTGATTTGATGATGAAAACCCATGTTTAAGGTGTTAAAGCTTACTGTTTTATGTTGGTAAATGATCATACATGCTAAATATTGAATCACATGAAGTATGGAAGCTGTTAGGTTGATTTTTAGGCTGATTTGTGAGTTTTTCGCGACCAGCGACACTGTGTGTTCTCTGGGCGAAATTATGTAGCGAAATTATGTATATCTTCATCCAGCGACACTATGTAGCGAAACTGTAGTGTCGCCGGGTGAACCAACCAGACCTGTCCGAACGAAACTATCGAGCGAAATTCCCTGAACGAAAGTTCAAACCAGTTTCGGGCGAAACTAGGCTAGCGAAACTGTGCCAACAGTTTCGAGCGAAACTAGCCTAGCAAAACTGTGTCATCGGGTATTGCCTAGCGAAAGTGCTGCCCGTGCACACAGCGAAACTGCCTAGCGAAACTGCTAGCGAAACTGAAACCAGAATCCAAACTTGTGCAATTTGCTTGAATGTTATGCCATGACTTACATGATTATGCTATGATGATACATGCTTTGATTTCTGATGTATATGAACCCTTGTTTATGATCAACCATCGGTGTCGTATGTCGTTATGTCGTGTCGTGGTTCCAACATGCTATGTTATGGGCCATAGTGACGATAAGTTAAAGATTAGACACAAAACTAAAACTTAAGACCTAAACGTGTTCTAGGTCTTCGTTAAGCAAACAGTACTTGGATTAATTAACAAGTGTAGCAGTGCAACCCAAGGTGAGTGTCACTAACCCGTTTACTGTGAGCCCGTTTGGGACACACTGAATAACCTAATGAAAAACAATGCTGACAACTTTATGAGTGCTATGCACTACTTGATGAAACTGAAAACTTAGAGTGCTATGCACCTACTTGATGAACTTGAAGTGTTTTATGGGAAACACTTGTGAATTACTTAAACAACTAATTCTAAAACGAAACGTAAAATGTTTTCGGGATTCATAAGAACCCCAAAGTAAACCGTTTTAATATGGCTAGTGTAGGTTAAAGTCTAAACCACATGATATCACATGATTTCTAAGGATTGCCTTTTAACTGAAAAAGTCCTCAACTTAATTGTGCCATTAATTGTAAAGCGAGGGGATGTTGGGTAGATCTACTGGAGTTTGACAAACTCCGCCTCGTGACACTGGAGGTGCACGGAGGTACAATATCAGCCTATCTGACCGTGATCCCGAGAGGACACGGGGGAGGCAAAGCCGCGATGACATATGTCCGCAAAACAAAATAGCTGGAGGCGCTGCCACTACAATTATCGGTCAGCTTTGGTATAAACTTCCTTAGTGCATGGAACAACGGATTAGCTATCCGCGATATCGGTTGAGCACTTTAACTATACAAAACTAGTACATACCCGATAACGTAGGTTACGGACAATACTTTTACTAAACCACAATACTATGATTTTGGTTATCATTAAGCATTGCTTTTCACAATTAAATTGTACATAAGAATACGTTTACACGATTATGGTTTATGAGACCGGGCCACTGCATGACAAGCCCACTGTGAACTCACCAACCGTTAGGTTGACACTTGCGTGGTTTAAACTTTTGCAGATCGCTAAGGAGTATCCGGATCGGGTTGGCATGGCACATGAAGACACTTAATTTTTAGTTAAACTTAATTGAGAATTTAAAACACTGATTTTGTAAAGCACGTGGTTAGTGCTAAAAACAATGTTTTCCGCTGCGTACTGTTAACCTGTTTTTATTATTAATGTTTGGACTTTACTCTGATTCGTTTAGTATTTGTAACTAATGGTTGTGGTCCTGGTTTGCTCGCACCCCTTAACGGTATAAACTCCGTTAGTGGTTAAATTGGGGGTGTGACATATATGGTCTCAAGCAAGCTCCTAGGACATGGTATGAAACACTTTCAAACTATCTCCTAGAGAATGGCTACAAGAGAGGAGCTATTGACAAAACACTCTTTGTGAAATCTGATGGCAAAGATACTTTGATGGTACAAATCTACGTTGATGACATCATCTTTGGTTCATCCAATGCTGCCTTATGCAAAGAGTTTGAGGGATTGATGCAATCTAAGTTTGAAATGAGTTCAATGGGTGAACTGAATTTCTTCTTAGGCCTACAAGTGAAACAAACTGCCAATGGAATTTTCTTGAATCAGTCAAAATATATTCAAGATATGCTAAAAAGGTTTGATATGCAGTCTGTTTCAACCTCAAGAACTCCTATCTCCACTTCCCACAAGTTAAACAGTGACTTAAGTGGAAAACCAGTGGATGTTCATCTCTACAGGGCAATGATTGGATCACTGCTCTATCTCACAGCTAGCAGACCTGACATCATGTTTAGTGTCTGTTTATGTGCTAGATACCAGTGTCAACCAAAGGAATCACACATGTTAGCAGTGAAGAGAATCTTTAGATATCTTAAAGGACAACCAAAGCTTGGGTTGTGGTATCCAAAGAATTCAGATTTCTCCTTCAAAGCTTACACTCATAGTGATTATGCTGGCTGCAACTTGGATAAAAAGTCTACTACTGGAGGATGCCAATTTTTGGGAGAAAGACTTGTGTCTTGGCAATGCAAGAAGCAAACCTGCGTATCTACTTCTACTGCTGAGGCTGAATATATTGTTGCATCAAGCTGCTGCAATCAAGTCTTATGGATTCAGATTCAAATGTTGGATTACGGCATCAAGTTCATGGAGACTCCAATTCTAGCAGACAACAACAGTGCTATATCAATCACAAACAATCCCATTCAACACTCAAAAGCAAAACACATTGATATCAGGTACCATTTTATTAGAGATTGTGCTGAGAAACATTTAATTAGAATGGTTAAAGTTCATACAAATCAACAATTGGCTGATTTGTTCACCAAAGCATTTGATGAAGCTAGATTTTTCTATCTCATTAGTGCCATTGGTATGATGAACTTTGACTGATTAAACTGTTTTCACAAACTTAATAAAAGAGACCATTTTGTGTCAAAGAGCCCGTCTCTTGATACAAAAAGAAAAAGAAAAGAAAAGTTTCTGTATCAGTTAGACACCTTTTCAATCATAGTCAGGTCATACTGTTAAACTATGATAACTGATACATGTAATTTTCAAAATCAAGTGTTTTTCTGTCTTCCGGTTGAACTTTCCAGTTCAACACATCCGGTTGAATCTCAACCGGAAAGTCATCTTCAACCGGAAACTCAATTGCAGGCATTAGTTGACATGCAGATTCCCATATTTTTATTACACATATGGTTCCATTCTTCCATTACAAATATAACACCCATTTAACAAAAAAATTATTCCAATGACTCAATGAGTGATGCATCTCAAAAAGTAGAAGATATAATTACAGAGAAGGGCACATTCACCATAAAATCATATAAATAAAGCAATTGAATCAATAGAAATAGGGATAGATCAATACATGCAATCAACGAACACAGAGAACGCTTCCAATACCTGCAATCAAATAAGATAAAAAATATAAACAAATGAGATACAACAAACACGCTACAATCAGCATGAGCAAAACATGCAGCAGTCAACCGGAGAACTATGATGCATTATCTTGATAATGCTATAATAACACCATGAATCTCTTATTGTTACAGCCTCCTAATCGGATTGCTCTTGTTGGTGAGCTTGTGCCACATGGTGATAGAAAGCTACAAATTAAGAAGAAGCTGAACATAAGTGATCTATTTATCATTTGTCACACCTCTGTAATGAAACTGGTATTTGATATTGTTACTGTTATCAACATCGTACTGTCAATATTATACAATCAACATTATAGCAGCAAAATATGTTAATGCAACTATATTTGCTTCAAGCTTTTGGCTGGGACTTTATCTATGTTGGTATTTGATTTTTTATTATTATTAATTTTTTTGTGTCTTGTATCATTTCATACAAACTATTTCATCAAAGATCTAGACTAATGAGGGCAAATCATAACTCGTATTACATGAGTTCATCTTCCCCTAGCTTTCACTTGAACATCCTCATTGGTAATCATGCTAATAGTTTTGTCCCTAAGCACATCTACATCATCATTCACACTTCTGCTAATGCTTTATCTTTACAGAATGATAATACATATTAGTTAATAAAAATTTGTGGATATTCTTTTTGTTAACATCTAGCTGTATGTTCCTTATTTATGGAATCCTTCCGGGTAAAATCAGCTGCAGAAAGCCTTCGAGATACATTAATATCGGAAGGGGAGGCATTAAAAGAGTTCAGTTATTCAGTTACTGGTTAGAAACAAATACCAAATTAAAACATCAAATGAACAAATTGACATAGGATTTTGAAGAACCCACCACCAAAGATCTCGGAAGCGACAAAACAGGAGATATAATTAGACCCAATTTCACACAACCTAAGAAATTTAGCCACATAATAGTAACAGAATACTGAAATCTTAACTGCTTGAAACGTCACGACGGTGACCGATGAAAAAACACCGGAAAACCCAAACATTGTTATGTCGCCGCTAGCCTCTCGCACACTGCAACCACACAACGAAAGCCAACAAACGACATAAAAACCCTATTTTAAAGACTTTTACCTGGTGTTACAAAGATGGATTCCACACATAGAAATGACAATAGTGGCATGGAACCATAACCGTCATAAAATCCATCGGCTTCCTCCTTCAACCATCACCGCAATGACTATTCCGTTACCACCACCATCTCGTTCCTTACCGTCACAACCCTTCTCTTCTAGCCATTCGTCTATTGCCGTATAAGAAGGGAGGGGAAAATCAGAAGCCAAGAGACAAGAAAACCCTGGGAGACGGGTCACGGCAGTGATTGTAGCCCCACTGTAGGTAACGGCGACGGTGATTTGGTCGATTGCGAGAGAGAGGGGGAGGGGGCAGGCAAAGAATGGATCGGATGTTGATATCCACATATATCATGGATAAGATCTCTGCTTTGAGATATGCTTGAGCATTGATTTTTAAAAGTCATCTCATCTCACAACCACACAAATAAAGAGGCTTTAAAAGCTTGTAATGTACAACAGAAGCAACTTTTACATGTATAAAATAGTTGTAAGTTTAGCGTATTGAGTTGTACAAATGGTTGTGTTTTGTGTATAATAGGGTAATTTGATGAAAATCTTTGTATAAAGATCAATATATATATATATATATATATATATAGGGAGAGGATCATTTGAGAACCAATTGGGTTTGAGAACTTTTGAGAACCATTCTGAGCCACAAGTTATATATAAGGAAATCCCCCCCATGAATTTAAATGCTTCCCCCTGAAAATTAGTGGCTCAGATATGAACCGTAAATAGATTTTTTTTTTGAATGACATACGTAAAACGTTATTGAGTTAAAACTTGTCCACAAAAAGAAGTGTAGCACACCAAATAATGAAATCACGAGGACCAAAAATGACATGCCAAAACAAAATCCGAATGCTTGAAAACCGAGTGGTTGACTTAAAAGATAAGTTTAGCGCTTGGAGTATCACTTGAGGTCAAGATACGTATACGCGCAACCTGATTGACTGGAATTGGTCGAAACATCAATTGCAATGGCCAACCTCAGACACACATTGTGAATCACCACATTGGGTGTGTCCATTGGGAATTGGTGTAACAGGTTGGGCTATGTCTTGGAAGAATTGGGTGTTGAGCGAGCATAAAGATGACACAACAAGTTGGGCGGTTTTAGAATGTTGATGAGGGTGAAGGTAGTGTATAGACGAAAAGGTGTGACCATCTATAAGGAAATTTTATGAAATCACGAGACTTTAGTCAAAATAGGGTAATAACCCAATAACATAACTGCTGGTGACAATGAATGATTGATAGGTATTTGAAAACATGAGAGGG
>JBCNJP010005097.1:0-12000 GCA_039602395.1 Deinandra increscens subsp. villosa | reverse complement strand
CCTCAGGGATTCTGAGCGATGAAGCCAAGTTTGCTAAAGCATCGGCTTCTGAATTGTCTTCTCTTGGAACCTGTGAAATGTTAAAAGTTTCGAATAGCAAAGATAATTTTTTAACAATATCAAGATATTTGATTAAATTCTCCCCTCTCACTGCATAAGAGTCATTAAAGTGGTTAGTCAAAAGAAGAGAATCAACAAATACTTGGATACACTGGATGCCCATATCTCTAGCCAATTGCAAACCAGCAATCAAAGCTTCATACTCAGCTTCGTTGTTGGTAGCCTGGAATTCACAAGATATGGATAGTGGTATTATGTCCCCTTGTGGCGATTTTAGCAGGATGCCCAGCCATGTTCCTCTAACATTTAAGGATCCATCAGTGTAAAGGATCCAGTCTTCTTCGAGCTTCTCAAGCTGCTGGACTTCCTTTTCAACTTCTGGTTCTATATCACTGCTGAAATACGCCACAAAGTCAGCCAAGGCTTGAGATTTGATTGTTTTCCTTGGCTCATACTTGATGTCATAGGCACTCAATTTGACTGCCCATTTAGCCATCCATCCTGACGTTTCCAGCTTCCTGAGAACTGCCTTAATGGGATAGTTAGACTTTACAATTATAATATGAGTTTCAAAATAATGTCTAAGTTTAGTGGAAGTCATTATAAGAGCTAGAATTAATTTTTCAAAATGAGAATACTTGGACTCTGCATCTAGCAGAGTTTTACTTACGTAATATACCGGATGCTGCTGACCTTGATGATCTTTACCAGAACTGCACTAACTGAGCTTCCGGAAACAGCTATATATTTATATAGTGGCTCCCCATCTTTTGGTTTCATTAGCAACGAAGCTACTGACAAGTAGTCTTTTAGACATCTTGTTAATACATGGTCCTTAATCGTCATGTGAAGTATCAAATACAAGACGGATTCACACAAGGATGCTGAGGTCCGAACCTAGGCCGAACCTAGAGTTCGGACATGGCCGAACCTTGGGCCGAATCTGAGGTTCGGAACTGCGGGTTTGTCTAGTATAAATATGTGTTTCTGTGTTGTATTCGGTGAGGATAATAGTCTGAGCTTCTGTGTCATATTCTCTCTGTGTACTCTGTGGTCTTTGTGGTTAATACAAAGTTCATTTGTATTTAATCTTTGTGTTTCATCTTGTATTACATTGATTTCATTACGACTAAGTAGAAGATCCACACGCTCACGCACTCTCAAGTGGTATCAGAGCATTAGGTTTGCTCTACTAGTCGGAAATCAGTGTTTTTCGGAGTTTTGAGTTCAAATTCACGTTTTTGCGATAATGTCAATCATTTCTGAGTTCGTTTGATCGTCTCGAGTGTGCTTTTCTTCAAAAATTTGTTTCTAGATTGTTTCTATCGAGTTTGCTTGCATTCCTGTCGAAAATTCCAGGAAAAACATTGAAAATCGAGAAAATGAGGTCGAGTGAAATCTGTCTCGTTTGAGGTTCGGACAACTTCGGAGTAACTGCTCCGAACTCGAGGTTCGGACGAAGTTCGGTCTTTATCTAGGTTCGGTGAGAGATCGGTCTAGGTTTGGAGAGAGTTCGGTGGTATTTCGGAGCAAGTTCGGAGTTCCTTTTGATTTGATCTTCCGAAGGTCTGGTTCGGTGAGAGTTCGGCGTAGTCAAGTTCGGACCAAGTTCGGTGACAGTTCGGAGGAGGTTCAGACGAGTTTCGGAGTGAACAGTAACTTGTTTTTCGAAAATATCCGATTTTCAAGCGTTCGCGGCTATTCAAAATTCGGTTCAAGCAACGATGCAAACTATGATTAACTATGATAATGAAATCGGAACAAGTCAGAAAGTTCCCAAATTACTTAAATTGGAAGATTATCATAGTTGGGTGACACGATTTGAAGCGTTTGTTTCCACAAATGATATCGATATGTGGTTATCGTATTCTGAACAATATACATATCCTAAAGGTGAGGATGGAGAACCAATTCTTCAAAGAAAGCTTTCTGGTGAACAAAAGAAAGCATATCAAGCTGAGAAAAAGGCTTATGGCACTTTAACAATGGCTTTGCCTATTGATTTATTACATCAATTTTCAAGCAACTATACCGCAAAGAGCTTGTGGGATTCTCCAGAAAAGAGATGTGAAGGCAATGACCAATATAAGAAAAGTCGACAAAAGGTGTTGAAGAAGGAATTTGATAGCTTCAAGCATTATCAAAATGAATCAATTCCAAATCTGATTGCAAGATTTGCACATTTAATGAGTGAAATGAAGTTGGTGAATCTTACAAAAGATGAAGCAGATAGGAAAGAAAAGATTATGGAAGCTCTACCAGAGAAGTGGGAAAATTATGTGATGATGATTACTAATGATAAGGATTATCCAAGGTTGTCGTTTAATGATCTGATTCAAAGAATCCAAGCTAGGGATATGGAGTTAAAAGTAAACAAGTCACTTCCTGAGCAAATTCAGAATCCTGCAGTGTATTATGGTATAAGGACTAGATCTCCCACTTTAAACCTCCTGATCCTCACATGTTTGTTGTAAGTCTTGGAAATTCTTTGTTGGTAGGCTGCCATTCTCCAAGCTGCTTGATCTCTTAGTTCATCCAAGGTATCCAAGTCTTCAACCAGGGACTGATCATTCGAATTCTGGGTCTGAGAGCTGACCCTGAATGTTGGGACCACCATTTCGGTTGGGATAACTGCTTCAGTACCAAAGACCAAGGAAAATGGGGTTTGGCCTGTGGCGTTCTTGGAGGTAGTCCTGTCTGCCCATAGTGCCAAGGGTAACTCTTCTGCCCATCTTCCCTTCTTCTCCTTCAATCTCTTCTTCAAGTTATTTATGATGATTTTGTTGCTTGATTCAGCCTGGCCATTAGCTTGAGGATGCACTGGAGTCGATGTTATCATCTTTATGCCCCAGGATTCGCAGAATCCTGTGGTCCTACTCCCAATAAATTGGGAGCCATTATCACAAACGATCTCAGATGGCACTCCAAACCTTGTTAATATGTTCCTTTTAATGAAGGATATAACTTCTTTTTCCCTGACTTGAACGTACGCCTCGGCTTCAATCCATTTTGAGAAATAATCTGTCATTGCTAACATGAATACCTTTCCTCCAGGGGCCTTGGGTAATTTACCAACAATGTCCATCCCCCACTTCATGAAGGGCCAGGATGCTGGAATAGGATATAAAGGTTCTGCAGGCTGGTGAGGCACATTGGCGTGTCTTTGACATGCATCACATTTTTGAGAGAAATCCTGGGCATCTTTCCTCATAGTAGGCCAATAATACCCTGTTCTCAGAATTTTAGACATCAAGGACCTGCCCCCTGTATGATTTCCACAATCACCCTCATGGATGTCTTTGAGTACTTCCTGGGCTTCATCCTTCTCCAAGCACCTCAAATACGTACCTGCAAAAGATTTTCTATATAATATATTTTTGATAACTACGTACCTGGCTACTCTTACTCTGAATGCACGGGCATCCTTCTCGTTCCCTGGAATAGTACCATCCTGCAAATACTGAATAATTGGTCTGGTCCAGGATTCCTCTTGGGTTGAAGAATCCTGGGTACTGGATACCAGGATTTTTTCTGCTGTGTCAGAATCCTGGGTATCTGTACCCTGGTCTATAGCTGGTGTTAGTACATGAATTATAGGAATATGGGTGTCTTCAAGAGCCTTGAATACTGAACCTAAGTTTGCCAATGCATCTGCTTCAGTATTCTCCTCCCTTGGTACTTGTTGGATATTAAAATTTTGAAAATCCTGGGACATTCTTTTTACCACCTCCAAGTATTTGATTAATTTCTCTCCTTTAGCTGCATAAGACCCATTAAAATGGTTAGCTAAAAGAAGAGAATCAACGTATACCTGGATGTGCTGAATTCCCAAGTGTAATGCTAAGTGTAACCCAGCAATTAGGGCCTCATACTCCGCTTCATTATTAGTCGCTTGAAATCCACATCTGACAGCCTGGGGTATCATGTCCCCCTGTGGCGATTTCAGTACAATTCCTAGGCCTGTCCCCCTGATATTTGATGCTCCATCAGTGAACAAGGTCCAGCACCCTGAAATTTCTTCTTGTTGAAGCTGCTGGAATTCATGGTCCGCTTCTTGTTGTATGTCAGTACTGAAATCAGCCACAAAATCAGCTAGAGCCTGGGATTTTATAGCTGTTCTGGCCTCGTAGATCAGATCATATGCACTTAGCTTCACCGACCACTTAGCCATTCGACCTGACATTTCTGGTTTTCTCAAAACAGACTTTATAGGGTAGTTAGTTCTAACATGAATTGTATGAGTTTCGAAATAGTGTCTAAGTTTAGTAGATGCCATACTTAGGGCTAATATAAGTTTTTCAAGGTGTGAGTACCTGGATTCAGCATCAAGTAAGCTTTTACTTACGTAATAAACAGGATGTTGCTGACCTTCTGCATCCTTGGTCAGGACTGCACTTACCGTATTCCTGGAAACTGCTAAATACAGGGACAGGGGCTCCCCTGGATTAGGCTTCATGAGCAAGGGTGCCGTGGACAAGTATGTTTTCAAATCCTGGAACGCCTTCTCGTGTTCTTCCTTCCACTCGAATTTCTTGTTCTTCTTTAGGATGTCATAGAATTCCCTGCATCTTTCCGAGGATTTCGATATAAATCTATTCAGGGCAGCAATTCTACCTGTAAGTCTTTGAACGTCCTTGGTGCTGGATGGTGATTGTAGGTTGGCAATTGCCCTGATTTGCTCTGGACTTGCCTCTATGCCTCTCTTGGTTACCATGTATCCCAGGAATTTGCCTGCTCCGACTCCAAAATGGCACTTTTCTGGATTTAGCTTCATGTTATATTTATCCAGGATGTCGAAGGAATCCTTAACATCCTGGACATGGTCATTGATGACCCTGGATTTCACCACCATGTCGTCGATATACACCTCCATCGTGTCCCCCAGTTTTTCTTTGAACATCATGTTAACCAATCTCTGGTACGTTGCCCCTGCATTTTTTAGTCCAAAGGGCATAACTATATAGCAATATATACCTGTTGGTGTTATGAATGCCGTATCTTCCTGATCCTGGGGTTCCATCTGAATCTGCTGAAATCCTGAGGTAGTATCCATGAAAGTCAACATTTCATGGCCTGCCGTAGCATCGACCATGGAAGCTATGTGTGGTAGTGGGAATGGATCTTTTGGGCATGCACGGTTCAGGTCTGTGTAATCCACACATACCCTCCATTTACCATTTTTCTTGCCAACTACCACCACATTGGCTAACCACCTGGGAAACTTCACTTCTCTGATCATCCTTGCTTTTAGGAGTCTATCAACCTCTTCCTGGATTATGACGTTCTTTTCTGGTGCAAATTTTCTTCTCTTTTGGTGTATGGGCCTGAAAGAGTTATCAATTCCAAGTTTATGTGTAATAACGGATTTAGAAATACCTGTCATGTCGTCATGGGACCAAGCGAAGGTTGACATTCTGGTTCTGAGTAGATGTATTAACTGTTCCTCTATTGGCCCTGGAATATTTGTTCCAATATATACTTTCTTCCCTGGATTTGAGGGGTCCAACTCGACAGCTTTGACGTCTTGCTCCCTTGCTTCCAGGGCTTCCCGGGCCTTTTTCTTTAATTGCTATGCTTGTCTTTGTTTGGAGGATATTTTCATTGATGTAGTGTAACACTCCTTGGCCTCTTGTTGGTCGCTATGTACTGTGATCACACCCCAGGGTGTTGGCAGCTTCACACATTGATGGTACGTCGAGGGTACAACCCTGTTATCATGAATCCAGGGTCTACCCAGGATTACATTGTACCCTGATGGTGCGTCCATCACACAAAAACGCTGAACTGAGTTGAGTCCTTCTACGTAAACTGGGAGCTTGATTTCAGCCCAGGGTATTCTTTGTTTCGCCACTGAAACCCACGAGTACCGTGGATTTTGAGATGATCTCTGAATGCGGAATTCCCATCTTCTGCAAGGCCTCCAACTGGATTATATTTACCGAACTGCCTCCATCAATCAAGATTCTTTTCACAATGTTGTTGGCAATGTGAAGCGTTATCACCAACCCGTCATGATGAGGGTCTATGATATCACGCCTGTCATCTTCTCCGAATGTAATTTCCTTGATATCAGGCTGAACGGAGCTCTTCCTGGGTCTTCCCTCTCTATCCGACTTGGATTCCTTGGCATGTCTCTTTGCTGCAGAATAAGAGGTACCACAAATGTCAGAACCACCAGAAATAAAGTGTATTACCTTAGCGTCCGGGGGAGGTGAGGATGCTCTTTCAAGACGGCCATCAGGGTGTCCAAAATCATGGGGTCTTGCACCATTATCCCTGGATTTTGAGTTCTGTTCCCTGGATTTATCCTTCTTCTTTCCCAGGAGCTCCTTCAAGTAGCCTTTGCTAAGTAGATAGCTGATTTCTCTCCTCAGGGCCATGCAATCCTCGGTCTGGTGACCGAAGTCCTCATGGTAAGCACACCACTTGGATTTATCCTTCCAGGTGGAAGGTTTATCGTTCTTCTTGGGCCACCTTGCTTTGTCTCCAAGGTCCTGCATAGCAAACATAACACCAGAGATATCAGTAGTAAAGCAATAATCATTAAGGGAAGGATATTCTTCTTACTCTTCATCCTGGTCCACATTGTTCACTCGACGTTCATCGGGTCTTGAGTATGGTTTAGATCGCTGTGACCTAGTATGTGAGGGCTCTGATTTTCTGTTAGAGCTGTTGAATCCTGGGGTGGATTCACCCTTTCCCAGGATTTGCCTATCCTCCTCTAGCCTGATGAAGCGGATAGCCCTATGACGAACTTCATCCATCTTATGACATGGGTTCATGACCAGGTCTTGATAGAAGGGCGAGTCTTTGTTGAGCCCCATCTTGAAGGCCTGGACTGCAGTTGCCATGTCCATGTTTGGGATTTCCAAGGCTTCTCTGCTGAATCTGCTAACGTAATTCCTTAGGGATTCTCCTGCATTCTGGGTTACCCTATACAAATCACTTGTTAGTTTTTCAAAGCTACGGCTGCAAGAGAATTGATTGTTAAATAAGTTAATCAAATGCGAAAATGAAGTGATAGAGTAAGGAGGAACATTCAGGAGCCATTTCAGGGCTGCCCCTGTTAGGGTGGACCCAAATCCTTTACATAGGCATGCTTCCTTGATTTCAGGGGGCATGTAGATAACCTCCATTCTTTCTCGGTACTGCGCCACATGTTCTTCAAGGTCTGTCGTGCCGTCATAAGGTTTCATGCTGGGTGTTTGAAACCTCTTAGGTATCTCCACGTCACAGATTGGTGAAGCAAACCTGGACATCCTATGACTTGCCGGCCCAACTTCAGGGATAGGTTGCACAACTCCTGGGACACTTGAAATCATCTGCTTGAGTTTCTGAATCTCTCGTTCCACTGATGGGCTGATCCCTGAATCCTGCACTGAATTGTTAGTATTAGCATAATGGGTGAAAGTTTGGGGAGTGTTACCGACATCCTGGGGTATATTTGTCCCAGGATTAACGACTGGTTCCCTGATGGTAGACACCCTGGGTAGATCAGCATGGGCCATTTGAGTAGGGAAGAACGTTGATCTTCCGTTCGATGGGGTGACATCTTCATGTACCCTGGAATTACTCCCAGGGGTGTTGAAATTCAGAATCCTGGGATCAAGTGGAGAAGGTTGAGCTGGTGCAGCCCTAGGTATCTCCGATCTCACGCTTGTTAGTTGGGCCAGGAATTCCTGATTCAGCTTTTGTTGGCGTTCCATGTAGCGTTCCATTCTAGTGAGTGAGGAGAGGATATTATCATTGGATATCAGAACAGGGTCTTCATGGACGTTATCCGTTTCAATCCGTTCGGAGTTAATTGTTGACCCATCGTTGCGTGTGGTTTCAGTTGAGGTATTGACCCTCGGTGGAATGGCTCCACTTGTTGAAGTGCTGAGAGCAGGAACCGAAGCATTCGAGGTGTTCATTTGTGTTGACATCTTTTGCTAGATTTTGGTAAAAATTAAGTTTAGGATGAACCTAAAAAGAGTTTGACAAAAAATTGACACCAATTGCCCCACGGTGGGCGCCAAATTGTTTTGGCTAAAAATTACTTAAGTTAAATTAGTAAAGTTTGAACCAAATATGAATGTGAGGTTCGGTGCCTAGGATTTAGATATGAAAACAGTTCGAAGAAATCCTGGGATAACAGTAGAATTCCAGGGACAAACAACTAAAATCCTTAGTAAAAAGTTAGGTTTGCTTATGAAATCCGTTAAGAAGCTTAGCAACACAAATGTAACCAGAAATGCAAGTAGGAACACCGAGAATTTTACTAGGGAAAAGCCCTTAGCCCTTAGATGTCTCTAAGGCGCCGCCGGCATAAAAACCCCGGGTAGCGATAACACACGCTACCAATTTATTGATCACATAAAAAGCTTGAATACAATGAGTTCGCAGAGAATAAGGTACGAGAATACAATGAGTAAAGCTCGAATGAGCTGAAAAATAAGTCTAAGGGTCCTATTTATAATCCTAGATCTTCAACAACTTCTCCGATATTCCAGGGATCTTTCTCTTAACGTCTCTTTCAGTTAGTTGACCGAATCTCCATCTAACAACCTTTGACCACGTGCTAAATGAGTCTCTAGCTTCTTTTATTCGACCGTTGGGAGACTTCGTCAACCTGTCTTCACTTAGATAAAGGCACAAAATACGTTAGTAACAATGTCCTAGCATGCAGGGTCATTTCTACATGCTGGGTCATTCGTAGAATAAGGATGACCCTGGATTAGACTCATCCTGGATCATAATAATGCGTAACCAGAATAAAATAAAATGAATATGGACTTTCCTGGATTACAGCGACATCCTGGGACATTACCTTACTCCTGATACATTCAGGGTCATTTGAACTTTACCTGTTAAATTCTGGGTTATACAATTCCTGGGTCACTCCTGTCCTTGGCCTATACCTGCACCCTGGATTATCAGCCGAGAATTCAGGGTATAACAATAGGATCTCGCCCGAGAGATACTGAACAGAGCAGAATAACTGACGTGTACCCCCAGACAATCCGTAGTCAGAACTGGAGCTACTTGTTAGGGCAGGGTTGTCAACCCAGATAGATCTATTCACTAGCTATCGTTTCGTACAAAACTAATTGAAATCAATTAATGGTGGGATACAGTTGTACAAACGTTTATAACGATAATGTACTAAATTGGGCAATCAAGAAGAGAACAAGTAGTCATACGGCTAACAGATAAACCATAATATTAAGTTAAAAGCATTTATCAAATTTCATGATTTCTCCCCAAAGTATAAAACAGTTAAAAGAAAAGGGGCCGTGAAACTCACTGATTCAGCAGGTAGGTAGTGATAAACGGTGTAGGCACGGTAGCACGTAAAGTCCTAAATAAGTAAATAGGCACATGCATAAGGTCTACAATCATTTGAGTAACATAAGTCACCCAAGTGATACCGGTCAAGTCTTGACATTTTATTCTCGTTTGTGTTCGTTAGAAAACACGTTAGCTTGTATTTATTAAATAAATACTTTCATGATTATTTATATTTATGTTCAATAAATATAAACAAGGAATTATTTTTTAATAATCTAAATCAAGTATTGAACATCGAGCTAAAAATAATAATGTTTATTATTATTTTCATGAGTTCATATAATTATTCTTAAGTAAATAATTATGTGTTTGACTTGTTAATCATACAAGTTATAATAATCTTTAAAATAATAATTATGATTAACACTTCTTGATGAATAAAGCCTAGTTTAAATCCTTTAGTAAATAATTATTAACCAAGAATAATTATTTATTTCATTAAAAGGATTTTAAGCTTCATTTTTAATTACAACATTTTATAATTTCAAAACCTTAATATTTCATTGTCATGAAATATTTATTTCCTTAAACATTTTAAAAATATCATAATGGCACTTGGATGTATAAAAGCTTATCTTTATAAAACGTGATGAGAAATTTTGTTTAAAAAGAAATCTCTAACATTTACGTTTTCGCGTATATCGCTGTGTGGTCCCGGTTTTATTATTACGCAATGCATTTTTGTTTTGATTACTTTGATTCCATCAAAGTAATAACAATAAAAGTTCATAAAAATATTTAAGGTCAATTGCTTGCCTTTGATTATTTACATAAAAATCCTTTTATAGGAATATTTATTCTACAATGTCTTTTTATAGAAAAAATCTCTATTTTTATAACATGTCTTTAATTGGTATAAACTTGTAATAAATTCAAGTATTTATGTCAAATTAATCATTTGACATAAATTCATTCCTTCCATATTTAGTAACAAAAATCTAGTAACATTCTTTTTGTCATGAACTTTTATAACACATTCATGGTGTTATCAAGACATATTCTTTTTGTTCCAATTTATTTGTTATAAGTTACTAGCCACATTTAGTCATAATTTAACTTGTACTTAATTCCTTAAACATTGTTAAGAGATTTATTTGTTTATCATAACTTATAACATGTGACATGTCCATTTAGACATAATATGGTTTATGATTAAATCAACTAACACATTTTGTGTTAGTACATAAATATAAAACAATCAACTAACATTTTTATGTTAGGACAATATGTATATAAAAATCAACTAACATTTTATGTTAGGAATAAATAAATAAGAATCAACTAACACATTTCAAGTGTTAGGACCAAATTAAACATACAAGAATTTTATCATCTTTGTTAGTCATCTTTTATGATTTATTAAGTTTGAAGAGGCTTGAGTTTTGCTAAACCAACTAACTATGAAATCAAAGATTTCATAAACACAAGAATCATGGTGCACACTGATTACTTTCTTTTGATTTCACAAGTGTGTTTCACCACACCCTTTGGCTGTTTTAAGTCTCAAAGACACCAAGAGTGTTTGATCCTGGAAGAAAAGAGGTAAAGAAGAGAGTTGTGTTAGTTGATCTAACAAAATGCAAGCATTCTAGTGTTTTTGGTTGTCAAGACTTGAGGGTTTCCTTGAGGGTGTAAATAGATAAGAAAAGTAAGTTAGAGAAATCACAAGAAAGGAGGTTGGAAATCGGTGATGGTGGAGGTGGTTTCCGGCGGCGGCGGTGGTCTGGCAGGGTGGTCCGGCGGCGGCGGCAGGCGGTCTGGCGGTGGCAGGCAGGGGTGGTTTGGGGTGGTGTTTGGCCGGCTAGGGAGGAGAGGGAGAGAGTTAGTTTGGGTGGTGTGGAGAATCAAGTGAAGGTGGTCTCCTTCTTATAATTAAAAGGTGGTTTATTAACCATTGGTTAATAACCTTAATCTCCTCTAGACTAGGTGAGTTGTCTAATTTATGTGGTTCCTAATTTCACTAACTAGACAACTTGTAGGTGATTTAACTTTAAAATTCTTCCATGCATTTTATAAAATGATGAAGGTTTTATAAAATATAAGTTGGTTAGAGGTTATTAAAAATCATAACTTTTAAAATATAAACCAAATGTAATTAATCTAGCAAGGTGGTGGTTTCTAGTAAATTATTGGGCTAAAATTTTATAAAAGATTTGTGAATTCATTTTATAAAATTTTCATGGGCCAAACTTATTAAAATTAAAGGGTTGGAGGTTGGGCCGAAGCCCAACTAAAATCGAGAATGGCGACGGGCCGAAGCCCAAGGGAAAACAGTGGGGTTGGTCCGGGTTTCCGGGTTGGGCCGCGAAGAAGAAAGGATCGGGCCGGGTTGGGTTTTTCCGAGTGGGCCGAGAGAGATGGGAGGGACCGGGTTCGGCCCAAGGCCAATCGGGTCGCGGGTCGGGCCTTTGGGTCGGGTCGGTGACTCGGTTAGTCGAGTCGAGTCTCCGGGTTACGTTTCGGGTTTATCCGGGTCATTTTGGGCTTATTGGGCCTAACCAGGCCCAATAGGTTTAACGGGTTCCTCGTTTGGCTAAGTCTTGACAACGTTACATTTTTTTATCACATTTTATATTCACTAAACGTTTTAAAGTGAAACAGTTTATGTCG
>JBCNJP010005096.1:0-40965 GCA_039602395.1 Deinandra increscens subsp. villosa | reverse complement strand
TAGGGAATTAGAAACCCTAGCCGAAATTTAGAAGAGGAGAGGAGGAGGAGAGAATTAGGGTTTTGGATTTCTCTAATCACTTGGATATAATGGTCTAGAAAACCCTTAACCAAGGGGTTCTATTTATAGGGTTTAGATAACTTAGGAAACAAGATTAGGGCAACACAATGAGCCCTATGAGGCTTACGAATTTCTAGAATTCGTACAAGGCCTTTGGGCCTCCACCAACTTGTTCCTTAATTAATCTAGTCCAATTCCCTTCTCTTTAATTAATAACTAATGGCCCGTTAACAATTAACTATTAGTTTTTTATTAATTCCTCTTTAATAATTCGTGGTAAATAATAATTAACAATTAATTAATATTAATACATTTGGTGTCGAGACGTGTGACCCCGTAGGCTTAAATAATTTCCGGACATACGCTTACTATTACATGATCATATCCCTACATATACGAAACGTAATCATTCATGTCTCATCATTTCTAAACCCGTTTATCATATAAACACGCGTTTTATTCATTTATTACTATTTCTAAGACGTATTTACAATAAAGCACATAGGTAAACATATTAAGATACGTAATTACCTAGACGGAAATATCAGGATGTTACAACTCTCTCCCCCTTAAAAGGGTTTCGTCCTCGAAACTTGCTCAACTCGAGAATAACTCTGGAGGAGACTCTTTCATTTTATTTTCTCATTCCCATGTTGACTCGGAACCTTTCCTGTGCATCCACTACACCCTAAATATAGGAACTAGCTTGTTCCTGAGATTTCTTTCACTACGATCTAGGATTGTAATTGGTCGTTCGATATAGGATAGTTTGTCATCTACTTCTATCTCTTCTTGCGGCACAATTTCTGATTCGTCTGCCGCACACTTTCTCAAGTGTGAAACATGGAATGTTGGGTGGATCCTAGACAACTTCTCAGGAAGATCCAAACGATAAGCAACTTCTCTAACACGTTTGGAGATTTAGAAAGGTCCAACATACCTCGGACCTAGCTTACCCCTCTTGCGAAAATGGATAATGTTCTTCCATGGAGAAACTTTCAACAGAACATAGTCTTCAACATGGAATTCGATTGGCCTTCGTCTTTTATCAGCATAGGACTTCTGTCGATCCTGTGCAGCCTTCAGTCATGCTTTGATTATGTTGAGATCGTGAGCCATATTTTCGACTGATTCTTTGCTTCCTATCTCTCGCTGGATGACTTCACCCCAACATATAGGAGTTCTGCATTTCCTACCATACAACATCTCGTAACTCGTAAGGTGGCATACCTATACTCGAATGATAACTTTTCTTGTAGGAAAATTCTGCTAATGATAAGTGATCATTCCAGCTTCCTCCGAAATCAATTATACAAGCACGTTGCATATCCTCCAGTGTTTGAATCATTCTTTCGCTCTGGCCGTCTGTCTGAGGATGATACGCCGTGCTAATGTGCAATCTCGCACCCATATTCTCGTGGAATTTCTTCTAGAAACGTGAAGTAAATCGAGTGTCTCTATATGAGACGATAGTCACAGGCAATCCGTGACGTGCGATGATTTCCTTAATGAAGATTTTAGCTAACATTTTTCAAGAATGCTTCTCGTAAATGGGTAAGAAATGAGCACTCTTTGTTAATCTATCCACTATCACCCAAATGGTGTCATAACCTTTAGCTGTTTTTGGTAGCTTGGTTATAAAATGCATGGTGATATGTTCCCATATCCACTCTGGAAGTTCCAAAGGCTGTAACTTCCCGTATGGTTTTTGATGTTCGGCTTTAAACTTTGGGCAGGTTAAACATCTATTGATGTATTGCATGACGTTGAATTTCATTCCTGGCCACCAGTAGTCTTTCTTCAAGTCTTGGTACATCTTCGTCGAACCTGGATGGATTGCGTGACGTGATTTTTGTGCTTCGTGCATTATCTTGGTGCAAAATCCACCAGTGAGAGGTACCCACATTCTACCGAATCGAATCTTTACACCGTACTCGTTTTCTTTAAGGATTACTGTCTGGGCGACCTTTATCTCTTTCTTGACATTCTGTTCCATAAGGGCTTTATGCTACTCGTTACGAAGTTGGACAAGGAAATGAGGAGTAACGATTAATATATACGACATTTTTCGAAGTGGTGGATGTTTATCCTTTATGCTCAAAGCTTCAGCAACAACGTTTGCTTTTCCTAAATGATACATAATCTCACAGTCGTAAACTTTGATTAATTCTAACCACCTACGCTGCTTCATATTAAGATTCTTCTACTTGAAGAAGTACTTTAAGCTCTTATGATCAGTGTAGATGGTGCATTTTACTGCATACAAGTAAGGCCTCCAAATTTTGAGAGCAAACACAACGGCTGCCAACTCCAAATCGTGAGTTGGATAGTTTGTCTCGTGAGGTTTTAGTTGTCGTGACACGTAGGAAATTACCTTACCCCGCTGCATCAGCACACAACCTAAACCCTAATATAAAGCATCTGAATAGACTACCAAATCATCACTACTCCCCTTCTTTCTCTTTATTATCATCTCCGTTCTCTCTCTCTCTCTCTCTCTCTGTCTGTCTCTCTTGCTTTTGATTTTAATAATATTAAAAAATAAAAATAGTGTGGGTTGATTATTACGGGGATAAAATATAAAAATAAAAAGTGATAATGTGCCACTGAGATAGCAAAAAAAGTGCAGGGTTAAAAAAGTGTGGTGGACATATTACAAGTGCAACATTCTAAGTAGAAATCTCACTCAGATAGTAGGATCTAGGTAGGTGAGATGAGGACAAACCTTACCCTATCTAGAGATATAAAGTTTTCTCCCAGAGAGACACTCGGCTCAGAAAACCATAAGAGAAACACAAGCATCATATCAAGAAGGGAATATGCCGAAAATCAAAACGAAGTAGGACCCGTAAACCTAAAAGGTGACCAATAACGCGAAACAAAAAAAAAGAAAACATAATTATAAAGAAGCGAAAAAGGTAGAAAGTAAAGACACAGAAAAAACTAAATACCCACCCAAATTTAAGGGTCACTCGTAAAGTCAAAAGAACCTACAAGGACAAGCAATAGAAGTATTACAAATAACTTATAATAAATATTAAAATATGAATATCTTATATATATATATGTAATATATTTGTGTTTTCGCATGATTCTAACCATATATATATATACATATACATATATATATATAGGGTTAGGATCATGCGAAAACACATATATTGGGAAAACGAGAAAACAAACATTAAAACCTCTATAACTTCTTCATACGTTAATATTTTTTAAAAAAAATTGCACCAAAAGTCTTTGTGTTGGAACAAAAAATAAGTGTGACGAACGCCATCAAATCTATTCTCGAATAATTCGGCTGAAGAATCCATTGTGAAATGATTCAGAGACGCGGGTTGTGATGATCGAGGCTTGATGTTTGGACCGAAGACGTTTTCTTGAAAAGTCAATTGTTCAAGTCAACGGTCAACGTAAAAGTCAACAAAAGATCGGTTCGAGCGAGTCAAGCTTCATATTAATTAAATCAACTTTGATTTAATTAATATTTTGTTATTTTATTTTTATTTGTAACTTGCTCATTTTATTTTTGTGTTTTGTTATGAGTGGGTAGAAGTGCATAAGGGCTCTCTTTGTAAAGGAAGGGATGGCATCATTTATGTGAAGATGAAAGTTGAGAGATGTGAGCTATCCCTTACCTTTGTAGAGTCTCATCTTGGGTTTGAGCTCAACCCAAGATGACCATGGAAGATTCATAAGCGTTATGATGTATTGTTGTTATTTCTTGTTCATGTAATCATTCGGTTCATTATAATCCTTCGACTTTATCATCATATTTGTGTTTTATCGTAGATTCTCATCATCCCGTCTCCTCGTCTCATCTTTGTTCTTGCTCAATGTCTAGATTCTTGTAGTGAAATCGGTGCTGACAAATGGTATCAGAGCATGATGTAATACCACGGAGGGATCTTACTACTGCATGATTCGGTAATACGAGAATGCATACAATGTAAATAAAGCTTTGCTTTATTGATTTCACTTAGAGAATACACAAAGTCTAGAGAGAGAGAGAACACACTCAGTTACACACACTTAAGAGTAGAGAATGACAGAACTTTTGAACTCTCTCTAACACGAACTATTTATAGTTAGCAACTTACCAGCGTACCAACTGGCATACCATTTGGTACGGGCGTACCAAACCATTTGGTATGGCACCTTGGTATATTGCAACTATGACTCACTCAAACTCTCTAAACTAGATACAATACACGAGACACAACGTAGCATATGAATATGCTCTAACAAACTCCCCCTTAACGTGTATTGTAGTTAGCTATCTATCTTTCAAACAAAACTTCAGTCTTCAATCTTCAGCATCGTTGTGTTCGATCTTCAACTTGAAATCTTGTCAGAAAGTGAGCTTGCATGGCTGGATCAATCTTGAACATTCTTTGAACATCAAGATCCACTTGTGAAGGATAGTATATACTCCCCCTTTCACCATGCTTGAGTCTTGTCACATAGAATAACCTGCAATTTCAGAAGACAGAAACGCGACTTTCTATTTCTTTATAGAAAATTAATTTAATCTTGGCGCAAAACTTCTCTTAGAGAATCCAAGATATAGTTTTGAAATTTTGACTTCGTATCGAGTATCGATCGGTCGAAAACAAATAAGAAACAAAATCTTTTTGGCTTTTTCAAACTTTATATCAAAACAAACCGAAAATCTTTTTGATTTTTCTAAATTTATGCTAAAACACACCTAAAATCTTTTTGGATCTTTCAGATATGAAACATAAATGCAAAACAGAAATGAAATACTGAATCACACACTATTTTTGTCTTTTGCGAGATAGATCACAACTTGGGATCATATTGGTCATGACATGCTAGAACTGCATTTCAATTTCAATTATTTCAGCACACAAGTCATGTCGATTACTGGTATAATTTGTCCATCTTAAACTCAGGCACAATCATACTCATAACATCTGGATATGTTATTGTATTGATTAGATTGCTTTGACCAGTGTACCCCACACTATCAGACCTACTCAAATATGTCTTTTCTTTAATATCACACTTTGTGATTTCATTTGCGATTTAATCACACAATGATTGTATTCATGATTTAGTCAACTGTGTTCCAAGCAAAAAGAAATAAGAACGTTAAATCGTCTACCTTAAGGTCAATCTTTCGATACGCAGATAAGGCCTCAGATATAACAAAATAAAAAAATAAAAACAAGTTGAAATTGTATAACCCAACAACAATCAGCTCGGTACTCCCGTACACGTAGCGAAAGTCCGATGAGTTATACGGAACACCAAAGAAAATAAAGCAGAACGTCAAACGAACAACAATCAGGTCGGTCTTGTGGACACGCAGAGAAAGTCCGATCGTTTGACAAAATAAAGAAAATCAAACAAGTTTAAATCTTTGCAAAATGAACACATGTATACACAGTGACTTCTCATTTTCCTTTTTCACATATCTTTTTCTTGATATCTTGAGATATGCATCAAGATGTTGTCCACTAGGTCAAACATTTGTTTTTGATGTGTTTATCACATCTGAATATTTTCTGATTTAATTCCGAGCCTACCAAGCACATCGAGTAATGATCTTATGGCTTTTTCATCTAATTTATCCATGAGCCAGACACGTAAGCCAATGTACCATCATTTCCCAATTATGTCGGATCAATTTCTCATTTTTTAATGTTTTTTTATTTTTTTTTTCAATGTTTTTGTATTTTTTGTTTTTCAATGTTTTTGTATTTTCTGTTTTCTCCCCCCTTAAAATGAAAACTCTATTTTTGGATTTTCATTTTAACAAAAACACAAAGACACTATTTTTGGTTTTTCAATTTTCTCCCCCTAAACCACATACAAAATGTATTAAAGAAAGAAAATTTACCAATCAATACCGATACCTTTCAGTTTTTAGCTTTCAGAAAAACTTTCATTTTGAAATACGGAGCATTCAATTTAAATTAAACAGGAGACTCCACTATCAGTGACTTCTTGAAGGCTTAACTTCACAATCACTAACATGTCTTCTTGAAGAAACCTGCACACCAGTTTTAAAAATTAGACTTTAAAAGACCCGGAGCACACAGCTTCTGGTCGACCGGTGTCTTTCACAAAATCATTTGCAGCCTTGCTGACCACCTTATGTCGCCACTACATTTTTGCTTTTTTCATTTTTAACTGAGTCATCATCACGTGATGAATCACCAACACTTGAATCAAATTTAAAAAATTGTTTTGGTTTAGATTTTTACTTGGAAGGTGTAGACTCAGTAAAAGTTCTGCCTGATTCATCAATAAATGTGGCAGATTTGTTTGAAAACGAACTTTTTACAGTTTCAGGACAATCCCGTGCCATGTGTCCCTTTCGACGACATTGATAGCACAAACGATACAATCGTTGAGATTGTGATTTGTCCTGAACTGAATGACATCTATCATCGGATTCAAAACTATTAGAAATAGCATCAAAATTTTGAAACTGGTTAGAATGTACCCATTTCGATGTAGGACTTCGAGGTGTGGAATTAGATCCAGAGGATGAAAAATCCTTAATCTTTTGAGCATCTCGAGAAGAACTTTAAGAAAAAGTCTTCTTCTGAATCTTACCTCCAAAACCTTTTTCCATTGTAGACATGAGTACTTGAGCCAAATGATAAATTTGTTCCAAGCTTGTGTCTTTCTTTTCTTTTGGAACTTTCTTGGGCATACTCTTCTTATTCTGCTTCTCAGATTTCTGATTCTTGTATCCCAACCCAGCACGTTTGGAACCAGATTTGGACGATTCAGCTTGAGAACCAGAAACACCATCATTAGCCATTTGAGAAAATACAGCTTTGATAACTTGTTGGCTTCAACCAACTTAGTAGCAACAATTTCTTCATTCAACTGCTTTTCATCATTTTCAATCTTCTTGCCAACAGAAACGACTCCCTCATCAGATATAAACCCACCTGAAACAAACTTTGATGTATCTTTATCAATCAAACTTTCCTCCTTTTCCACTTTCTTGCTTGAATCCTTTGATTTATTTTTCTCAGATTCTTTAGAAGCAAATTCAGAATAATCACCCATTTTTTCAGAAGATTGACATCAGCCAGAGGATCGGTTTGAACCAATGGAGGTGGTAATTGATTAAATTCTTCACCGCCAAACACTCTTTTGAAATTTTCGTCGTTGCACAAATAACTGGTGAAAGAATGTGAATTCTTCAAGTTATTTAGTTGACGATTCAAATCCAAAACTTGAACATTTAAATTTGATATCTTCTTTTGAGCTTCACCCAAAGCCTTTTCTGACTATATCAGCTGTTCTGAAATTCTGTTAGACAAAGACTTTTCTCTTCTCACTTTATCATGAGCATCAAACATTTCTAGTGTAACTTTTTCCACCTTTCCTTGATAATTCTCCACATTTCTTGTCAACAATTTATTTTCTTTTGTCAGATCGGTGACTTTTTCTGATTGGAGGACTTGATAATCATTATTCGAAGCCATAATTTCATCATAAGCTTTCTGAAGTTCAAAATTGGTAATCATAAGCGATTCCACTCTTGCTTTTGATTTCTTAAACAATGCATCGAAATCTCCAACAACATCCTTTGCTTCGAACTCCCATTTTTCAACCTATTAAGCTAACTCAACATTTTCATTTGTAACTTTAAAATCAGTTCTTTATTGTCACTTACCATCTCATCCAATCTTGCTTTTAGCTCTAAAACCTCTTCTATTAACACCTTCTTTTCTTTTTCCAACATTGCGTTAGCTTTGAAAATCTCATCAAAATCTTCACACTTTCTTTTGTAACCTTCTATCTCTACTTCTTTCTTCTCATATTCAACAATCAACCTTTCCTTTTCAGAAATCAATTCTTGAATCTTTCTTTCTTTTTGAGCACAAAATTCACATGTTGACTCATACCCACTAACTTCAGAATCACTTGTTTCATATGCACTTGTTTGAGATTCAGAATCACCTGATTCACCTTGCATAGTAGCCATTAATGCATAATTTTCTGGAGAATGAACTAAAAATGCAGATTCATCTGGAAAATCTGTAGCCCAATCATAACCCTCCTCAGCCACTAAAGCCTTTGCATCTTTATTATGATTATGACTATCTGAAGTGCTTGGTTTAGAAGAAGATTGCTTGCATTCTCGAGCAAAATGTCCTAATTTAGAACATTTGTAACATTTCAATTTAGACTTATCTAAACCCAGTTTCCATCCTTGAAGAATAGAACTCTTGCCGTGTTTTTCAATAAACATTCTTCCTTTTTCAACAGTCATAGCAAACTACCAATTCAAATCTAATTTATTTAGTTGATCATCATCCACCTGTTTTAGATCCTCCGAAATCAAACCAGAATTAACAATTTGACTAAATATGGATCCAGACAAAGATGATATGAAAGCAGACAACAAAGTAGCTAAATCTTCGGTTGCTTGAGTAGAAGCAGACTTGTTGATTGATCTATTAGGAATAGTAAAACTGCAACCCGAAGAATAACTAGTATTTTCAGACTTTCTAGCAAGAAAAGCTGTTGCAGGTGGAATACTGCTTGAAATAGAATGTGATTTTGTTTTAGCATGAACAATAGCATAATTTTCTCCAAAATATACCTCAGGATTCTGAACAGATGGAGTTGCTGACTTTTTTCACAAGTAATTCCATTTCCCGAGCTTGTAATTTGCTTATCAGCTGATTAAATGTCCAACTTGAGTAGTTTGGATCATTAGACAACATCATCACAAAATTCTCCCACTTTTCGGGAAGAGCTTCCAGGAATTTCTCCTTTAATTCATCATTTTCTTTCTTAACACCTATAATGTCAAGTTCATTGATTAAATGTGAAAACCTTGCAATCAAATCTGTGATCTTTTCATTCTCACAAAGCACGAAATTGTCAAACTCTTTCTTCAAAACTTTCTTTCGAGTGTTTTTATACTGATCATTACCCTCGCATCTTTCCTTAATAGCATCCCATAATTGTTTCGACATTGGAAAATTCTCAAACTGATGCATCAAATCCTTGGGTAATGCCATCGTGAGAAAACTATAAGTTTTCTTTTCTCTTGCAAATACCTTCTTTTCTTCAGGCTCAAAATCACTTATCGATTTTGGTAAAGTATTAGCAATCAGTGGATATTCATATTGTTTTTCAATAGGAATCCAACAATCAACATCTTGTGAGTATATGTAAGATTTAAATCTTTTCTTCCAATTATGATAATCTTCCAATCGAAGTAATTTAGGAACTTTCTGGGTTGTTCCGATTTCAATATCATAGTTCATTATGGCTTGCATCGAGGTTTGCATAGCTGAGAACCCTTGAAAATCACTCATCTTGAAGTTAAAAATTGAATGTCAAAACTTCGAACTAAAAAACGGAGGTCTTCCAAGCGTATTTTGGGGGTCAAACCGGAGGGTACTGGCCATTAGGCCAGTATAAGTATAGATCTCGTCGAGACGAACGTTTTGACTGGTATTAGCACCCGTAACTCTTACCGGTTCTCAAGTTACGTCAGTTTTAGTGAAGGTCACTTTTCTGCCAACGTACCAAGCTACGGACCAAGAAAACCAGCGTACCAAATACCCAAAGCGGACAAAAAATGTACCAGATCTTCAGCGTACCACCCTACGGACCAAATGAGATCAGTGGACTAGAAAACTCAGCGTACCAGTTTGAGCAGCATACCAATTTGGTACGGTGTAACTGCCAGCGTACCAGAACGTAACCGTCGCGGACCAAACTTGAAGATTGTCTTCCGGACCAGATTTCAGCGTACCAGAAGCTGATAAAGATTGCCTTGCATACCAGAAGCGTACCAGAGGCATACCAGCTGTTCTTCGAGCGAACCAAACTGAAATTTTTGGATTTTCACGAATTTTGACGTTTTGAGCTGGAAATTGGAGCAGGAGGATGCGAAAACACTCTAAGAACACTTAGAAATAATTTTTATCCTCGGAATCACTCAGAATTGCGAAAATTTGATGAAAAACACACCAAACCCAAGCTTTCTCTCTCTAAAATTTCAAAATAGGCCAAATCAAAGCAGTAGAGCAACTTGCATTGCTCTGATAGCACTTGTAAAACCACGGAGGGATCTTACTACTGCATGATTCGGTAATACGAGAATGCACACGATGTAAATAAAGCTTTGCTTTATTGATTTCACTTAGAGAATACACAAAGTCTAGAGAGAGAGAGAACACACTTAGTTACACACACTTAAGAGTAGAGAATGACAGAACTTTTGAACTCTCTCTAACACGAACTATTTATAGTTAGCAACTTACCAGCGTACCAACTAGAATACCATTTGGTACGGGCGTACGAATTAGTACGGCGTACCATTTGGTACGGCACCTTGGTATAGTGCAACTATGACTCACTCAAACTCTCTAAACTAGATACAATACACGAGACACAACGTAGCATATGAATATGCTCTAACACATTAAGACCGATTTTACGTCAAGAATCCCGATCGTGAGCAAGAATGAAAATTAGATGCGAAGACTGAATGATGAGAATGTAGGAGAAACACAAATATGATGATAAAGCTGAATGATGTGTTTCAGCTCACTCCGGTTGATACCGTCAGTTAACTGGCGGTATCAACCAAAGTTAGTTGAAACACATCATTCAGCTTTATCATCATATTTGTGTTTCTCCTACATTCTCATCATTCAGTCTTCGCATTTAATTTTCATTCTTGCTCACGATCGGGATTCTTGACGTAAAATCGGTCTTAATGTGTTAGAGCATATTCATATGCTACGTTGTGTCTCGTGTATTGTATCTAGTTTAGAGAGTTTGAGTGAGTCATAGTTGCACTATACCAAGGTGCCGTACCAAATGGTACGCCGTACTAATTCGTACGCCCGTACCAAATGGTATTCTAGTTGGTACGCTGGTAAGTTGCTAACTATAAATAGTTCGTGTTAGAGAGAGTTCAAAAGTTCTGTCATTCTCTACTCTTAAGTGTGTGTAACTAAGTGTGTTCTCTCTCTCTCTAGACTTTGTGTATTCTCTAAGTGAAATCAATAAAGCAAAGCTTTATTTACATCGTGTGCATTCTCGTATTACCGAATCATGCAGTAGTAAGATCCCTCCGTGGTTTTACAAGTGCTATCAGAGCAATGCAAGTTGCTCTACTGCTTTGATTTGGCCTATTTTGAAATTTTAGAGAGAGAAAGCTTGGGTTTGGTGTGTTTTTCATCAAATTTTCGCAATTCTGAGTGATTCCGAGGATAAAAATTATTTCTAAGTGTTCTTAGAGTGTTTTCGCATCCTCCTGCTCCAATTTCCAGCTCAAAACGTCAAAATTCGTGAAAATCCAAAAATTTCAGTTTGGTTCGCTCGAAGAACAGCTGGTATGCCTCTGGTACGCTTCTGGTATGCAAGGCAATCTTTATCAGCTTCTGGTACGCTGAAATCTGGTCCGGAAGACAATCTTCAAGTTTGGTCCGCGACGGTTACGTTCTGGTACGCTGGCAGTTACACCGTACCAAATTGGTATGCTGCTCAAACTGGTACGCTGAGTTTTCTAGTCCACTGATCTGATTTGGTCCGTAGGGTGGTACGCTGAAGATCTGGTACATTTTTTGTCCGCTTTGGGTATTTGGTACGCTGGTTTTCTTGGTCCGTAGCTTGGTACGTTGGCAGAAAAGTGACCTTCACTAAAACTGACGTAACTTGAGAACCGGTAAGAGTTACGGGTGCTAATACCAGTCAAAACGTTCGTCTCGACGAGATCTATACTTATACTGGCCTAATGGCCAGTACCCTCCGGTTTGACCCCCAAAATACGCTTGGAAGACCTCCGTTTTTTAGTTCGAAGTTTTGACATTCAATTTTTAACTTCAAGATGAGTGATTTTCAAGGGTTCTCAGCTATGCAAACCTCGATGCAAGCCATAATGAACTATGATATTGAAATCGGAACAACCCAGAAAGTTCCTAAATTACTTCGATTGGAAGATTATCATAATTGGAAGAAAAGATTTAAATCTTACATATACTCACAAGATGTTGATTGTTGGATTCCTATTGAAAAACAATATGAATATCCACTGATTGCTAATACTTTACCAAAATCGATAAGTGATTTTGAGCCTGAAGAAAAGAAGGTATTTGCAAGAGAAAAGAAAACTTATAGTTTTCTCACGATGGCATTACCCAAGGATTTGATGCATCAGTTTGAGAATTTTCCAATGTCGAAACAATTATGGGATGCTATTAAGGAAAGATGCGAGGGTAATGATCAGTATAAAAACACTCGAAAGAAAGTTTTGAAGAAAGAGTTTGACAATTTCGTGCTTTGTGAGAATGAAAAGATCACAGATTTGATTGCAAGGTTTTCACATTTAATCAATGAACTTGACATTATAGGTGTTAAGAAAGAAAATGATGAATTAAAGGAGAAATTCCTGGAAGCTCTTCCCGAAAAGTGGGAGAATTTTGTGATGATGTTGTCTAATGATCCAAACTACTCAAGTTGGACATTTAATCAGCTGATAAGCAAATTACAAGCTCGGGAAATGGAATTACTTGTGAAAAAAGTCAGCAACTCCATCTGTTCAGAATCCTGAGGTATATTTTGGAGAAAATTATGCTATTGTTCATGCTAAAACAAAATCACATTCTATTTCAAGCAGTATTCCACCTGCAACAGCTTTTCTTGCTAGAAAGTCTGAAAATACTAGTTATTCTTCGGGTTGCAGTTTTACTATTCCTAATAGATCAATCAACAAGTCTGCTTCTACTCAAGCAACCGAAGATTTAGCTACTTTGTTGTCTGCTTTCATATCATCTTTGTCTGGATCCATATTTAGTCAAATTGTTAATTCTGGTTTGATTTCGGAGGATCTAAAACAGGTGGATGATGATCAACTAAATAAATTAGATTTGAATTGGTAGTTTGCTATGACTGTTGAAAAAGGAAGAATGTTTATTGAAAAACACGGCAAGAGTTCTATTCTTCAAGGATGGAAACTGGGTTTAGATAAGTCTAAATTGAAATGTTACAAATGTTCTAAATTAGGACATTTTGCTCGAGAATGCAAGCAATCTTCTTCTAAACCAAGCACTTCAGATAGTCATAATCATAATAAAGATGCAAAGGCTTTAGTGGCTGAGGAGGGTTATGATTGGGCTACAGATTTTCCAGATGAATCTGCATTTTTAGTTCATTCTCCAGAAAATTATGCATTAATGGCTACTATGCAAGGTGAATCAGGTGATTCTGAATCTCAAACAAGTGCATATGAAACAAGTGATTCTGAAGTTAGTGGGTATGAGTCAACATGTGAATTTTGTGCTCAAAAAGAAAGAAAGATTCAAGAATTGATTTCTGAAAAGGAAAGGTTGATTGTTGAATATGAGAAGAAAGAAGTAGAGATAGAAGGTTACAAAAGAAAGTGTGAAGATTTTGATGAGATTTTCAAAGCTAACGCAATGTTGGAAAAAGAAAAGAAGGTGTTAATAGAAGAGGTTTTAGAGCTAAAAGCAAGATTGGATGAGATGGTAAGTGACAATAAAGAACTGATTTTAAAGTTACAAATGAAAATGTTGAGTTAGCTTAATAGGTTGAAAAATGGGAGTTCGAAGCAAAGGATGTTGTTGGAGATTTCGATGCATTGTTTAAGAAATCAAAAGCAAGAGTGGAATCGCTTATGATTACCAATTTTGAACTTCAGAAAGCTTATGATGAAATTATGGCTTCGAATAATGATTATCAAGTCCTCCAATCAGAAAAAGTCACCGATCTGACAAAAGAAAATAAATTGTTGACAAGAAATGTGGAGAATTATCAAGGAAAGGTGGAAAAAGTTACACTAGAAATGTTTGATGCTCATGATAAAGTGAGAAGAGAAAAGTCTTTGTCTAACAGAATTTCAGAACAGCTGATATAGTCAGAAAAGGCTTTGGGTGAAGCTCAAAAGAAGATATCAAATTTAAATGTTCAAGTTTTGGATTTGAATCGTCAACTAAATAACTTGAAGAATTCACATTCTTTCACCAGTTATTTGTGCAACGACGAAAATTTCAAAAGAGTGTTTGGCGGTGAAGAATTTAATCAATTACCACCTCCATTGGTTCAAACCGATCCTCTGGCTGATGTCAATCTTCTGAAAAAATGGGTGATTATTCTGAATTTGCTTCTAAAGAATCTGAGAAAAATAAATCAAAGGATTCAAGCAAGAAAGTGGAAAAGGAGGAAAGTTTGATTGATAAAGATACATCAAAGTTTGTTTCAGGTGGGTTTATATCTGATGAGGGAGTCGTTTCTGTTGGCAAGAAGATTGAAAATGATGAAAAGCAGTTGAATGAAGAAATTGTTGCTACTAAGTTGGTTGAAGCCAACAAGTTATCAAAGCTGTATTTTCTCAAATGGCTAATGATGGTGTTTCTGGTTCTCAAGCTGAATCGTCCAAATCTGGTTCCAAACGTGCTGGGTTGGGATACAAGAATCAGAAATCTGAGAAGCAGAATAAGAAGAGTATGCCCAAGAAAGTTCCAAAAGAAAAGAAAGACACAAGCTTGGAACAAATTTATCATTTGGCTCAAGTACTCATGTCTACAATGGAAAAAGGTTTTGGAGGTAAGATTCAGAAGAAGACTTTTTCTTAAAGTTCTTCTCGAGATGCTCAAAAGATTAAGGATTTTTCATCCTCTGGATCTAATTCCACACCTCGAAGTCCTACATCGAAATGGGTACATTCTAACCAGTTTCAAAATTTTGATGCTATTTCTAATAGTTTTGAATCCGATGATAGATGTCATTCAGTTCAGGACAAATCACAATCTCAACGATTGTATCGTTTGTGCTATCAATGTCGTCGAAAGGGACACATGGCACGGGATTGTCCTGAAACTGTAAAAAGTTCGTTTTCAAACAAATCTGCCACATTTATTGATGAATCAGGCAGAACTTTTACTGAGTCTACACCTTCCAAGTAAAAATCTAAACCAAAACAATTTTTTAAATTTGATTCAAGTGTTGGTGATTCATCACGTGATGATGACTC
Source organism: Deinandra increscens subsp. villosa (assembly GCA_039602395.1). Classification (NCBI taxonomy): domain Eukaryota; kingdom Viridiplantae; phylum Streptophyta; class Magnoliopsida; order Asterales; family Asteraceae; genus Deinandra; species Deinandra increscens. Next base: position 25,886 of record JBCNJP010005096.1, on the reverse strand, counting down.
AGTTAAAAATGAAAAAAGCAAAAATGTAGTGGCGACATAAGGTGGTCAGCAAGGCTGCAAATGATTTTGTGAAAGACACCGGTCGACCAGAAGCTGTGTGCTCCGGGTCTTTTAAAGTCTAATTTTTAAAACTGGTGTGCAGGTTTCTTCAAGAAGACATGTTAGTGATTGTGAAGTTAAGCCTTCAAGAAGTCACTGATAGTGGAGTCTCCTGTTTAATTTAAATTGAATGCTCCGTATTTCAAAATGAAAGTTTTTCTGAAAGCTAAAAACTGAAAGGTATCGGTATTGATTGGTAAATTTTCTTTCTTTAATACATTTTGTATGTGGTTTAGGGGGAGAAAATTGAAAAACCAAAAATAGTGTCTTTGTGTTTTTGTTAAAATGAAAATCCAAAAATAGAGTTTTCATTTTAAGGGGGGAGAAAACAGAAAATACAAAAACATTGAAAAACAAAAAATACAAAAACATTGAAAAAAAAAATAAAAAAACATTAAAAAATGAGAAATTGATCCGACATAATTGGGAAATGATGGTACATTGGCTTACGTGTCTGGCTCATGGATAAATTAGATGAAAAAGCCATAAGATCATTACTCGATGTGCTTGGTAGGCTCGGAATTAAATCAGAAAATATTCAGATGTGATAAACACATCAAAAACAAATGTTTGACCTAGTGGACAACATCTTGATGCATATCTCAAGATATCAAGAAAAAGATATGTGAAAAAGGAAAATGAGAAGTCACTGTGTATACATGTGTTCATTTTGCAAAGATTTAAACTTGTTTGATTTTCTTTATTTTGTCAAACGATCGGACTTTCTCTGCGTGTCCACAAGACCGACCTGATTGTTGTTCGTTTGACGTTCTGCTTTATTTTCTTTGGTGTTCCGTATAACTCATCGGACTTTCGCTACGTGTACGGGAGTACCGAGCTGATTGTTGTTGGGTTATACAATTTCAACTTGTTTTTATTTTTTTATTTTGTTATATCTGAGGCCTTATCTGCGTATCGAAAGATTGACCTTAAGGTAGACGATTTAACGTTCTTATTTCTTTTTGCTTGGAACACAGTTGACTAAATCATGAATACAATCATTGTGTGATTAAATCGCAAATGAAATCACAAAGTGTGATATTAAAGAAAAGACATATTTGAGTAGGTCTGATAGTGTGGGGTACACTGGTCAAAGCAATCTAATCAATACAATAACATATCCAGATGTTATGAGTATGATTGTGCCTGAGTTTAAGATGGACAAATTATACCAGTAATCGACATGACTTGTGTGCTGAAATAATTGAAATTGAAATGCAGTTCTAGCATGTCATGACCAATATGATCCCAAGTTGTGATCTATCTCGCAAAAGACAAAAATAGTGTGTGATTCAGTATTTCATTTCTGTTTTGCATTTATGTTTCATATCTGAAAGATCCAAAAAGATTTTAGGTGTGTTTTAGCATAAATTTAGAAAAATCAAAAAGATTTTCGGTTTGTTTTGATATAAAGTTTGAAAAAGCCAAAAAGATTTTGTTTCTTATTTGTTTTCGACCGATCGATACTCGATACGAAGTCAAAATTTCAAAACTATATCTTGGATTCTCTAAGAGAAGTTTTGCGCCAAGATTAAATTAATTTTCTATAAAGAAATAGAAAGTCGCGTTTCTGTCTTCTGAAATTGCAGGTTATTCTATGTGACAAGACTCAAGCATGGTGAAAGGGGGAGTATATACTATCCTTCACAAGTGGATCTTGATGTTCAAAGAATGTTCAAGATTGATCCAGCCATGCAAGCTCACTTTCTGACAAGATTTCAAGTTGAAGATCGAACACAACGATGCTGAAGATTGAAGACTGAAGTTTTGTTTGAAAGATAGATAGCTAACTACAATACACGTTAAGGGGGAGTTTGTTAGAGCATATTCATATGCTACGTTGTGTCTCGTGTATTGTATCTAGTTTAGAGAGTTTGAGTGAGTCATAGTTGCAATATACCAAGGTGCCATACCAAATGGTTTGGTACGCCCGTACCAAATGGTATGCCAGTTGGTACGCTGGTAAGTTGCTAACTATAAATAGTTCGTGTTAGAGAGAGTTCAAAAGTTCTGTCATTCTCTACTCTTAAGTGTGTGTAACTGAGTGTGTTCTCTCTCTCTCTAGACTTTGTGTATTCTCTAAGTGAAATCAATAAAGCAAAGCTTTATTTACATTGTATGCATTCTCGTATTACCGAATCATGCAGTAGTAAGATCCCTCCGTGGTATTACATCATGCTCTGATACCATTTGTCAGCACCGATTTCACTACAAGAATCTAGACATTGAGCAAGAACAAAGATGAGACGAGGAGACGGGATGATGAGAATCTACGATAAAACACAAATATGATGATAAAGTCGAAGGATTATAATGAACCGAATGATTACATGAACAAGAAATAACAACAATACATCATAACGCTTATGAATCTTCCATGGTCATCTTGGGTTGAGCTCAAACCCAAGATGAGACTCTACAAAGGTAAGGGATAGCTCACATCTCTCAACTTTCATCTTCACATAAATGATGCCATCCCTTCCTTTACAAAGAGAGCCCTTATGCACTTCTACCCACTCATAACAAAACACAAAAATAAAATGAGCAAGTTACAAATAAAAATAAAATAACAAAATATTAATTAAATCAAAGTTGATTTAATTAATATGAAGCTTGACTCGCTCGAACCGATCTTTTGTTGACTTTTACGTTGACCGTTGACTTGAACAATTGACTTTTCAAGAAAACGTCTTCGGTCCAAACATCAAGCCTCGATCATCACAACCCGCGTCTCTGAATCATTTCACAATGGATTCTTCAGCCGAATTATTCGAGAATAGATTTGATGGCGTTCGTCACACTTATTTTTTGTTCCAACACAAAGACTTTTGGTGCAATTTTTTTTAAAAAAATATTAACGTATGAAGAAGTTATAGAGGTTTTAATGTTTGTTTTCTCGTTTTCCCAATATATGTGTTTTCGCATGATCCTAACCCTATATATATATATGTATATATGTATATATATATGGTTAGAATCATGCGAAAACACAAATATATTACATATATATATATATATAAGATATTCATATTTTAATATTTATTATAAGTTATTTGTAATACTTCTATTGCTTGTCCTTGTAGGTTCTTTTGACTTTACGAGTGACCCTTAAATTTGGGTGGGTATTTAGTTTTTTCTGTGTCTTTACTTTCTACCTTTTTCGCTTCTTTATAATTATGTTTTCTTTTTTTTTGTTTCGCGTTATTGGTCACCTTTTAGGTTTACGGGTCCTACTTCGTTTTGATTTTCGGCATATTCCCTTCTTGATATGATGCTTGTGTTTCTCTTATGGTTTTCTGAGCCGAGTGTCTCTCTGGGAGAAAACTTTATATCTCTAGATAGGGTAAGGTTTGTCCTCATCTCACCTACCTAGATCCTACTATCTGAGTGAGATTTCTACTTAGAATGTTGCACTTGTAATATGTCCACCACACTTTTTTAACCCTGCACTTTTTTTGCTATCTCAGTGGCACATTATCACTTTTTATTTTTATATTTTATCCCCGTAATAATCAACCCACACTATTTTTATTTTTTAATATTATTAAAATCAAAAGCAAGAGAGACAGACAGAGAGAGAGAGAGAGAGAGAGAGAGAAAGGAGATGATAATAAAGAGAAAGAAGGGGAGTAGTGATGATTTGGTAGTCTATTCAGATGCTTTATATTAGGGTTTAGGTTGTGTGCTGATGCAGCGGGGTAAGGTAATTTCCTACGTGTCACGACAACTAAAACCTCACGAGACAAACTATCCAACTCACGATTTGGAGTTGGCAGCCGTTGTGTTTGCTCTCAAAATTTGGAGGCCTTACTTGTATGCAGTAAAATGCACCATCTACACTGATCATAAGAGCTTAAAGTACTTCTTCAAGTAGAAGAATCTTAATATGAAGCAGCGTAGGTGGTTAGAATTAATCAAAGTTTACGACTGTGAGATTATGTATCATTTAGGAAAAGCAAACGTTGTTGCTGAAGCTTTGAGCATAAAGGATAAACATCCACCACTTCGAAAAATGTCGTATATATTAATCGTTACTCCTCATTTCCTTGTCCAACTTCGTAACGAGTAGCATGAAGCCCTTAAGGAACAGAATGTCAAGAAAGAGATAAAGGTCGCCCAGACAGTAATCCTTAAAGAAAACGAGTACGGTGTAAAGATTCGATTCGGTAGAATGTGGGTACCTCTCACTGGTGGATTTTGCACCAAGATAATGCACGAAGCACAAAAATCACGTCACGCAATCCATCCAGGTTCGACGAAGATGTACCAAGACTTGAAGAAAGACTACTGGTGGCCAGGAATGAAATTCAACGTCATGCAATACATCAATAGATGTTTAACCTGCCCAAAGTTTAAAGCCGAACATCAAAAACCATACGGGAAGTTACAGCCTTTGGAACTTCCAGAGTGGATATGGGAACATATCACCATGGATTTTATAACCAAGCTACCAAAAACAGCTAAAGGTTATGACACCATTTGGGTGATAGTGGATAGATTAACAAAGAGTGCTCACTTCTTACCCATTTACGAGAAGCATTCTTGAAAAATGTTAGCTAAAATCTTCATTAAGGAAATCATCGCACGTCACGGATTGCCTGTGACTATCGTCTCATATAGAGACACTCGATTTACTTCACGTTTCTAGAAGAAATTCCACGAGAATATGGGTGCGAGATTGCACATTAGCACGGCGTATCATCCTCAGACAGACGGCCAGAGCGAAAGAATGATTCAAACACTGGAGGATATGCAACGTGCTTGTATAATTGATTTCGGAGGAAGCTGGGATGATCACTTACCATTAGCAGAATTTTCCTACAAGAAAAGTTATCATTCGAGTATAGGTATGCCACCTTACGAGTTACGAGATGTTGTATGGTAGGAAATGCAGAACTCCTATATGTTGGGGTGAAGTCATCCAGCGAGAGATAGGAAGCAAAGAATCAGTCGAAAATATGGCTCACGATCTCAACATAATCAAAGCATGACTGAAGGCTGCACAGGATCGACAGAAGTCCTATGCTGATAAAAGACGAAGGCCAATCGAATTCCATGTTGAAGACTATGTTCTGTTGAAAGTTTCTCCATGGAAGAACATTATCCGTTTTCGCAAGAGGGGTAAGCTAGGTCCGAGGTATGTTGGACCTTTCTAAATCTCCAAACGTGTTGGAGAAGTTGCTTATCGTTTGGATCTTCCTGAGAAGTTGTCTAGGATCCACCCAACATTCCATGTATCACACTTGAGAAAGTGTGCGGCAGACGAATCAGAAATTGTGCCGCAAGAAGAGATAGAAGTAGATGACAAACTATCCTATATCGAACGACCAATTACAATCCTAGATCGTAGTGAAAGAAATCTCAGGAACAAGCTAGTTCCTATATTTAGGGTGTAGTGGATGCACAGGAAAGGTTCTGAGTCAACATGGGAATGAGTAGGGGTGAGCAAAAACCGGGTCGGACCCGCGAAACCCGCCAGACCCGCTAGGACCGGCCCATGAAACCCGCGAAATTATATACCGGGCCGGTTCCCGGTTTTGCGTTGGACCTTTTGACGGGTCCGGGTCGGGTCCGGGTCGGTCCGGTCCAAAACCCGATAGGAACCGCGAAACCGATTTTTATTTAAAATTTAAAAACCTAAAATTAAATAATTAATAGTTATTAATTACTTTTAATGAGCCGCCCTAATTAATCCTTCTTTCTCTCACGTAATTGCCTAATTTCTAGTAAATGTTATCACTTTTGACGTTTCAAATCTTCTCCTAATCTTCTCCTTCCAAATTCATCGCTTTTCTTCCACTCCAGGACTCCATCGACATCTTCAAGTTCCATCTACATGTAAGTGTTTTTTTTACCCTCCAATCCTCCATTACGATCAATATAGATACCAAACAGATGACGTTTTAGACTGTTTCATTGGTTTAAATTGAATTACGAGCATCCTTAGTATTGAGTGTGTTCGTGTGGTTGTCATGTTTTGACTTTTGAGAACACTAGAAAAGTACTAACTGCTATCATATCATTTGTATGAATACTTGCCCTATTTTCTTCTTTTCGTTGTACCATCACTGATTTGTGGATAAAGCAGATGACCTTTTTTAAAAAAAAAAATTCTCTTCATGTTGGTTCAAATAATCTGCTGCTATTATAAGTTTATAACTGTCTACACTATGATGGCATATGTGGTATCACCTCCTTTTGACTTTATCTTCATGTTGGTCCTGCAAAGTATATAATGATTGTAATATATGGATGTTGTTTTGTGTAGATGGATCCACAAGAAATATCTAGTGGAGATAATGAGAACGGAAACAGTTCCGTAAACGAAAAACGAGCCGGAAAAAGAAAATATAAACCAAGAAAGAAAACATCTAAAGCTTGGCACCATTTTTCGGAATTCGTCAACGAATCGGGTGAAGCAAGAGCAAAGTGTATGTACTGTGATAAAGATCTTTGTGGCGACTCCGGAAGGAATGGAACATCCAATTTGAATAAACATCTTAGAAGGTGTGGAAAAAACCCCGCAAATCTGAAGGATCAAACTACCATTTCTAAGAAGGAGACAAATGATGGTCAAGCTACTTTAAAAACGTGGAAATTTGACCCCTCCAAGGTTAGAAAATCGTTAATTAAAATGATTATTGTCGATGAACTACCCTTTTCTTTTGTTGAACGGGAAGGGTTTAGAGATTTCGTTGAATCGGTTTGTCCAAATGTTAAAATACCCTCTCGGTTCACTGTGGCTCGTGACATTGTAGATTTCTATATGGACGAGAAAAAAAAAATTAAAGAGTTATTTTATAAAAAATAAACCGAGAGTGTCTTTTACAACCGACACATGGACATCAATCCAGCGAATCAATTACATGTGCCTAACGGCACATTTTATTGATGATGACTGGAATTATCATAAGAGGATTATCAACTTCAAACCAATATTAAGCCATAAGGGGGATAGCATTGCTACTGAAATTCAAAGATGTCTTTATGAGTGGGGAATAGAGCATGTTATGTCATTTACTATGGATAATGCTTCGTCAAATGATGTTGCAGCTAGGGAGTTGACTATTAGGTTACCAAATTTGTTGTGTAGGGGCAAGTATCTACACGTTAGATGTCTTGCCCATATTATTAACCTAATTGTTCAAGATGGTTTAAAAGCACAAAATAAAGTTATTGAGTGCATTCGAAATGCGGTGAAATATGTTAGGAGTTCACCATCAAGGCTTGCAACGTTTAAAAAGTGTGCGAAAGAAAAGGGTATAGATTCAAAAGCCTTGTTATCCCTTGATGTTTGTACTAGATGGAATAGTACATGTGACATGTTGGAAAGAGCTCTCATATTTGAAAAAGCTTTTGAATCATATGCTGTTAAAGAACCAAACTTTCGTAAAGAGGTAGATGAAATCCCCGATCCTAAGCATTGGAACTATGCAAAACAAATTGCTTGTTTACTTGGTCTTTTTAAGCGAAAAACCGAAGATGTTTCTTGCACAAAATATGCCATATCACATGAATTATATCCCCAGGTTATGGATATTTCTCACAACATAGAGGAGATGTATAATGCAAACAAGCATCTTGAAGATTTTAGTAAGATGTTATCATTGATGAAAAGTAAGTTTGAAAAATATTTTGAAGATGACAATAGGAAAAATATGGTGTTTGAGTTTGCTATCATCTTAGATCCGAGATTTAAGCTTGAGCTAATAGTGTATGGTTGTGAAAAAACTGTTGACTTGATAAGAAAAACCAACAAGGGTATGACTGATGAAGAATATCAAGAGATGGTGGATACAATGGTTGAAGGTGTGAAATTTGAGATGGAGTCAATGGTCAAAGAGTATGAAACATTGTATCAAACGACATCTAGCAATCCTTTACGGAATGCAAGTGATGTTGTTTCGAATAGGCCTGATAAAAATTCATTTTTGGCTAAATTTGAGCAACGTCGAAGTGTTGGTGTTCAGTCATTTTGTAAGAAGACCGAGTTGGAAAGATATCTTAAAGATGACATTGAAGGAAAGAACGAAGAAAAGTTTGATATACTAGAATGGTGGAAGGGTAATTCATCAAGATATCCCACCCTTTCCAAGATGGCCAAAGGTAATAATTATTATTTACATTTGCTTAGTTAAAGTAATTTATTAATGCTAATAGTTAATATTATTTTTTAGATATATTAGCTATTCCCGTGTCAACGGTGGCTTCAGAGTCGGCATTTTCAACCGGCGGACGGGTAGTGGACTCATATAGGAGTTCATTATCACCCCAAATTGTTGAGGCGTTAATATGTTCACAAGACTGGATTCGACCCGAAAGAAAAGCTATCCATGAAATTGAAGATTTGGAAAACTTTGAAGACCTTGCAAAGGGTAATTTTTCTTAATTTGTTGATCACATTCAATTAATTTTAATTATTACTAATTGTTTGAATCTTTTAGATGTTCAAGAGAATACCGAGTCTATAGGGTTTGATGGTTTGGATGAAGATTGAAGAGTTCAAGTCATGAAGACATAAGTTATATTTTGTTGGTTTTATTATTACTAATGTCAGATTTTATTATTTTGAACTTTAAAGACATGTGAGATTCTATCACTTTGAAGTTTGAAGACATGTGGGATTTTATCATTTTGAAATGCAATTTAATGAATTCCAAAGTATGTAGTAATTGATGATTTTATCATGTATGGTAAAATAGTTATGAACTTATGATTATGAGACACAGGATCAATCACACTGATGAGTTCTAACATAATGATTTCAAACACCCATTAATTATGATTTCAAACACCCGTAAATTAAAATAACATCATCAAGGTGCAAATTATTTAAATATGCATATATCAAATACTTAACGTAGAGTATAATATTAATAAAGTTTTTATTTAAAAGAATAGTAATCATAGTTGCATCAGATTTCACGGGTTCAATTGGTCCATTTAGATTATCAAATAGCAAACGCAAAACATATCTAAGCATCTGATTTCGCGGTCCGTAACTTTAAGAACCGCTAACCCGGCCCGTGAAATCCGGACCGACCCGGACCGATTTCATGGATTTCGGTTCCGGTTCCGGTTCTCATTCTAGGAGGTTTGCGGTTTCGCGGGTTCGCGGTTCCGGTCCGGTTCCGGTCCGGGTCGGCCCGATACTCAGCCCTAGGAATGAGAAAATAAAATGAAAGAGTCTCCTCCCGAGTTATTCTCGAGTTGAGCAAGTTTCGAGGACGAAACCCTTTTAAGGGGGAGAGAGTTGTAACATCCTGATATTTCCGTCTAGGTAATTACGTATCTTAATATGTTTACCTATGTGCTTTATTGTAAATACGTCTTAGAAATAGTAATAAATGAATAAAACGCGTGTTTATATGATAAACGGGTTTAGAAATGATGAGACATGAATGATTACGTTTCGTATATGTAGGGATATGATCATGTAATAGTAAGCGTATGTCCGGAAATTATTTAAGCCTACGGGGTCACACGTCTCGACACCAAATGTATTAATATTAATTAATTGTTAATTATTATTTACCACGAATTATTAAAGAGGAATTAATAAAAAACTAATAGTTAATTGTTAACGGACCATTAGTTATTAATTAAAGATAAGGGAATTGGACTAGATTAATTAGGGAACAAGTTGGTGGAGGCCCAAAGGCCTTGTACGAATTCTAGAAATTCGTAAGCCTCATAGGGCTCATTGTGTTGCCCTAATCTTGTTCCCTAAGTTATCTAAACCCTATAAATAGAACCCCTTGGTTAAGGGTTTTCTAGACCATTATATCCAAGTGATTAGAGAAATCCAAAACCCTAATTCTCTCCTCCTCCTCTCCTCTTCTAAATTTCGGCTAGGGTTTCTAATTCCCTACACACTACGTCAAAAAGTGGCTTTGGCCACGGTTTTTTTGATATCGCATAGCCACTGTTTTGTAAAAAACGTGGCATAGCCACTGTTTTGTAAAAAACGTGGCCAAAGGTAAGAAATTCTCGTTTTAGCCACATATATTTTGTACCCGTGGCCAAATATATAGCCTTTGGACCCTTTTAGCCACGTATTTTTTTGTTTATGTGACAACAACAATCAGTTGCAGTGGCTTTAGCCACTGTTTTACAAAAACATGTGGCACTTATTTGTCACACTTAAAAAAGAGTGGCGAAATGCACCACTCGTGTGACCAAAAAGGAATGTATGGCCACGCTTAAATAATGTTGAGTGACAAAAGAGTAGATTTTATTACTTAGTAAATTAAAAGAAAACAAAACTATTAAGTATATATCATGTGTGGCTAAATGTGAGCAATGGCCACGCTTTTTACTTAGTTATGTGGCTAAAAGCTAGTACATATGGCCACTGTTATTAGGTTGTGTGACTAAATATTAGATGACTAATGGTCATGGTAGGTTGTGAGTGACAAAAATCTATTACCTATGGCCACATATATTAACCGTGACTAAATGGTAGGTTGTGAGTGACAAAAATCTATTTTATGGTCACGGTAATATTAAACGCATGGCGAAAAAGAGAAGATTTGTGTTTATATGTTTATCATTTCTTATTATCTTGTGATATAGCCACTCATATTAAACATTGGTTGCGTGACAAATTATGACAAATGGTCACGGTATATTAATTTTAGGTGGCTAAAAGAAGACAAACAGTCGACGGCGCTTGTAATCATGATTATTTCATTTACTTATCTCTGTATCAGTTTTCATCATCATCTCCACCATGCCCCTTTTCTCCCAATCTCTCTCTCTCTGTTTTTTGTCCATCATCGCCGGAAAAAAATGTGGAATTGGTGTCATCCGTATGTGGAAAACGGTAAGTTATCATCTTCACCACTGAAGTTCGATTGAAATTTTCGTCTCAGATTTGGTAATTTTTTCTTATGCAGGGAAAGATTGCGCTCTGTATCTCCTGGGAGCAGATTTTAAGTTATTGTGGAAACCATGGTGACGAGGAATCTCTAATGGTTCATACAAATGCTTTACTGAGAGCAGATTTTAAGTTATTATATAATTTTATAACAATCAGCAGTAAGGGCCCATATGAGGTTTGCATGCCCTGTTTGTTGCAACACTGAACTTGAACAAGGTAGTTGATCTCACTACCCTCCTTTCTTTCTTTTACTCATTCCTTGATTAATTTATAATGTGCTTGATAAATTATGATTTATTATTGTTATTAATAATAGATCTAACTTTAGTTGCAACATTGGGTGGTACCAATCACTCAAATGGCCCGGATAACGATGTTGGATTGTGGAAGGGGAACGATGTAGGAGATGTAGCAAAAGAGATGCGTGTTCACCATTTTCAGTTCCCTCAGCCCCAGACAATCTAAAAATGAAAATGGCAGACGAAGGCGGTAGGAAATCAGGTACCATGAAGTGGTTCAACGACACCAAGGGTTTCGGCTTCATAACTCCTGGGAGCAGATTTTAAGTTATTATATAATTTTGTAAAGTCAGCGGCAAGGGCCGGCACATGTTGTGGTTTGCAGCACCTGTATTGTCCAGGTGCTTCTCTCGCTTCTGGCCCCATGAACCTGATTTCTTCCAGCCACTTCTTCACCATTTTCAGTTGATCAGAAGCAAGTGCATGTGAGAAAGCAGCAAGTAGCCGTTATATGATGATTCTCAGACAATCTCTCTAGAGCACCATGTGAGAAGCAAAGAGGGATTGTCTTCAGCCGCTTCTTTTCCCTTTAAGTTAGTAGTTTTAAAGTTGTAATTTTATAGATCAATGTATTAATGGAATCATACCCCCTTTGGATTATGTGTATGTAATTGTGTTTGTTAAAGCAACCATGTGAGAAAGCAAAGAGGGATTTGTCTTCAGCCGCTTCTTTTCCCTTTTATGTAATGAATTGATTTTTAATTTAATATAATGTATTTTCATCCGTTTCTGTTCATCTTCTCTCAATCCGGATGAAATCTTCTCCCTAAGGTTATAGTCTTCTACATATATATATTAGGTTGTGTGACTAAATATTAGTGTATAGAGAATTGTATTCAACCAGAATGATTTTAATACACTAGATAATGGGTTTAAATACATGGGAATATCCAATAGACTACGAACAGAAATAACAACTATAGTATATATAGTTCATCCTGAAGAACTCTAGTTTATCCGGTTCATCCTGAAGAACTGTAGTTCATCCTGTTCTATTACTGAATAATTACTCTTGATCCTGAAGAACTCTAGTTCATCCGGTTCTATTCTTCCTGTTCTTCCTGAGGAATTATAGTTCATATGGTTCTGTTCTTGTTAGTTCATATGGTTTTGTTGTTATTCCAATTTATTGAAGAATTAAAATCTAGCCATTTTATAAATCCTGTCATCCACTATTAGACAATCAAAAATTATAAATTGTAGCAAACAAGGCTTGAACCTTCATACGGTTCTGTTCTTGTTAGTTCATACGGTTTTGTTCTTGTTCCAATTTATTGAAGAACTAAAATCTAGCCAGTTTATAAATCCTGTCATCCACTATTAGACAATCAAAAATTATAAATTGTAGCAAACAAGGCTTGAACCTGGGTCAGTCAAAAGAAAGGAACTCACTACAAGATTAAGAAGAACCATTGAGACAGAAGTGTTAATTGGTTATATTTTAACCAGAACTTATTTAATTACTCCCATCACATAAGAAATAATTGATAAACAAAATTTGCGTTGCTAAAGGTAATAAATAGACACGGTAAAAACAGGATTTGCGTGGTAAAGGTAATAAATATACACGGTTATCTTGGCCTGACCTTTCCACTTCTTCCCACCATAGCTGGTAGCGTGTCCTGTCTGCCTTTAAATTTCCACTTTTTCACCACCAAAATCTTCTGTACGAACGTATTTCCTGATCAACAAGAAAAAAAACTTCGATCGATCAATGGCTGCCTTTGGTAAACAATGGAGGATTAGGGGTGTTAATGAACCAGCACCCTACTACGGCAAGACTCCCCGTAAGTGTATTTTCACTCAACAATGGCTGTACATTTTTATTTTTAGGGTTTTATGTTTTTTAGTTACTTACTCTCTACTCTGCATTTGGGTTTTTTACAGGTGGTCGGAGGTTCACCCTAAAGGTCCATCACTGTGGCGATTTCCACCGGAATGCCGCCGACCAGGATGTGTGGAAGGGAAAGGTAGATTATGTCGACTATGTCGACATTCGCAAATTTGATTGTCATGATCTGGATCAAATGATGCAATACCTAAACCACACATCGATTGGGTATTTCCTCATTTACTGGAGGATCCCACCTCTGTCCATCAAATACGGGCTTGAGTACGCTGATTTCATCACTCCCGAAGTTGTAAGGGATATGAAACTTCATCTCCAGGGACCAGAGGGGGAGAGAGAGCTTGATGTGTTTTTAATCCGGAACAGGGATTCCACCTACAGAACCTCCGAGTTGGGACCGAGATTGCCGCCTGGTCAAAAGCTGTTTCCTGATGACAGCAGCAGCAGCAGCAGCAGCTTCTTGGATGATGAAGACTATATGTCGGATGCTAGGTCTTAGCTAGTTAGATAGATTTTTGTATAGGATCTGATGAAAATCTTTGTATAAAGATCAATATATATATATATATATATATATATATATATATATATATATATATATATGAAAGTTTTTGTAAGCTCTTCCTCATGTTTTGTTTTGGTTAACACCATTAATTATATAGACAGATTTTATCTCAATCATTTAAGTTGATTTTATTCTAAATTTGATTGTTGCAAGTAGATTTTACAGTCAACTGATGTGATTTTATCCAATTTAGAAGTAAAATTTATCCTGTTTATAAATCATCTCATCCAACCATATCAAAATGCCAACATATACTAACATAACATATGAATATATACTTCATGTAAGATCACAGTTATGAGTAAAATGGAGTCTGCTATGATTCATTGAAAATGTGTATGTATTTATAATATAAGAAAACTGGTTAACCATCCTGAAGAACTTTAGAACTCTAGTTTATCCGGTTCATCCTTAAGAACTCTAGTTCATCTTCTCTCAATCCTCATGAACTCTTCTTCCTGAAGAATTGTAGTTCATCCGGTTTTCTCTTCTTCCAATTTACTTAAGAAGTAAAATTTATCCTGTTTATATATCATCTCATCCCACCATATCAAAATGCCAACATATACTACACTAGCATAGCATATGAATATATCCTTCATGTAAGATCACAGTTAATTATGAGTGAAATGGAGGTCTGCTATGATTCATTGAAAATGTGTATGTTATTAATTATAGATGAAAAGTGTATGAATAAAACTGTAACAACTATCATGTTAACATACAAACTGGAACAACTTATGCAATTGTACACAAATACAGGGATCAACTCTTCTTCCAGCCAAGTTCATCCGGTTCCCATCTTGTTCTCCTCTTCAATAGCTTGTAACCGAAATTTGGCCTTGTTACATAGGAGACTTTCATGAAAGGTCCGTGTCATTATTCTGCTCTCAGTATCACCAATCCTGACAATATCTCGTATCTCATCTTCAGAAAGCCCATTTAGAGCATCCTGTAAGCTTCTAATTGTCTCACCTTCACTGGTGAAAATGTGATACATGTTTGTTTCTTTCTTATACTCCCAGTTGGTCACCCTTTTTCTCTTAATAAAAACCTGATGAAGCCTGTTACTTGTCATTATTAAATGGATTCGGTCTTTGTCATCCTGGCTCCATTCTGGATCTGGAACTGTACTATGCGTTGTGAATGACCCATCAGCTCTATAGACTACCAAATTTCCATCCTTATCAACTTCAAGTGTCGAAACAGGATTGTCAATGCTGCGTTGTGTGGCTTCGTCTACTTCCCCGTATAACTCATCCAAATACATCCTTATCCTCAGCATTAAGGATTCCTCTTGTGAACACGCACCCTTCATATCACCACGTGACTGTCTAACATCACCCAACTCATGGTCAGTGAGGTTGTACATAGCTTCTTCAGCTGTAAACTTTAGTACCTCACATGAACTGGTTGTGAACAGGTATACTTTCGCTTCATCATCATACCTCTAGGAGATGATTCTTCTCCTTTCAGCAGGGACATCTCTGTATTCATCCTCCTCATTGATCACTTTTCCTTTTCCCTTCCTAGCCACTGACTTCATTCTCTTGGTGGGTGGTTTTTCTGGTGACTTGGGTGGAGATGAGGGTTTTCGGGGTTTGTTTAGGTGAGGATGTGGTACAATGGGTGTGAAGTTATCTGCTCTAAACTTTGGTGGAATAGGCTTTAATTTTACAGGTTTAGGATTTTTTTCTGGTCTACTAGTTCTAGCTAGCAGGGTTTCTTCTGGGTTGCTGTGAGGCTAGAGTTCTATTCAGACCAGAAAATGCACCTGGTAATGAGGGAGCAGTCGGTTGTGAGGCTGTGGTGGAGGGTTGAGATGATGAGAGATGAGGATCAGAGACAGTGTCAAACATTTCCTTGATAATGTTGATCATTGGCTTCTTTTGCTGAGTAGTTTGCACATGAGCTTTACTCTTCTTTTCTTTGAGGTAGCTGATACCTTCAGGATGTATGGAGTCAAACAGAGCATGCATACCTGGTGGCCTTTTCACACCAGTAACTCTTTCCTTTTCAATTTGGCTCTTCCTGATAGCATCATAGTCGTTTCTCAGCCTTGGCAATTTGCAAGAGTTGATTATTTTTGGGTCCCTCGCCAAGATTTCCTTGAAGTACCATTTATGAATCAGCAAGTCATCCTCCTCAGATAGAGTTTGATATCTAGTACCTTGCTTCTCTTGTTGATCCTGTTCTAAAGAGCTATCAACAAATCTCTTTACATTCATCTCATTGGCTTGATCAGCTCTGATGACTAGGATCATGTACATCCATCTGATCAAGTCATCACCGTTCATTTCATCAACCCATGCATCAGTAAAGCATTCCTTGCTTCTGAGCATCACACTGAACTGACATAGGAAAATTTTGTTATCTTCATTTCTCTTCATCCGAATCATCCTATACTCATTACATAAGAGCTTTCTGTACATCTCAACTCTGTCTGAAAGACCTTTCTCTTCGGCTTTGGCAATTCTTTCTTCTATGTACAGATCAGATCTTCTCCTTGCTGCATTGATGAAGAACATTAGGTCTGCATTGTTGATGACATACTCATAAATACCTTCTTCTATGAGTAGTCGTTTCTGTTCTTCAAACTCTGCAATTTCCTTCTGTTCTTGGAACTTCTTTCGTATCTCAGCATTCTCCTTTTCATACTGATCCAACAGAGCCTTTGTAACAGGGTCCATGTCTTCTCTCTGACCTCCTGTGCTCAGATTATCATCATCCTCCATGTCAGTGAAACCAGAGATACTTCTCTCATCAAGAGAATCATCATCAGCAGGTTTTGGAGACTCATGAAGTGAAGTTGCAGCATTGGGACTGGCTTCCGAGATAACTTGCTCAGGAATTTCCTCAGCAGTGATTGGCTTTAAAACAGGAATGATGGGCAGAGATGGAGCACTAGGCTTTAAAAGAGGAATGGTGGGCAGAGATGGAGCACTCCTAAACCAAGTGCAGTTAAGAGTATTCCTAATCATCATTTTTCTCATGAAAGATAGAGCTTCAGGAGCTATATCCACATTTGTGGTTTGCAGATCACTCATCACGCTTGTGATAATCTGATTATCAGCAGTCACTTGCACCTGATGAAGTTGTTCAACCGGATCAACTAGTTCAACCTGATCAACATGGCCTTCTTCCTCCGGATGAAGTTGTTCAACCGGATCAACTAGTTCAACCTGATCAACATGGCCTTCTTCCTCCGGATGAAGTTGTTCAACCGGATCAACTAGTTCAACCTGATCAACATGGCCTTCTTCCTCCGGATGAAGTTGTTCAACCGGATCAACTAGTTCAACCTGATCAACATGGCCTTCTTCCTCCGGATGAAGTTGTTCAACCGGATCAACTTGTTCAACCGGATCAACATGGCCTTCTTCCTCCGGATGAAGTTGTTCCACCGGATCAACTTGTTCAACTTCATCAACATCTGAGGAAGACACCCTGTGCAAGATCCTATTTTGAATTAAATCTAGTTTTGCATGTGAATTTCATTTCAACGTATGCATGGTTGACAACCTTACCTATCAGTGGCTTTCACAGATTGTCCTGCCTTCAACCGTTCAATTTCTTCTCCTTGAGCTCTCACAATTGCACGGAGAGCTGCCAATTCATTTTCAAGTTTTGTACATCGAACCGTCAATTCAGTATGTGTCATGCTGCTCTCAACTGGTGTGTTGCCAGTATCTTTGAGCAAAGAAGAGCAAACAAGCCGACCTTGTTCATGCTCAGCACCCATGGTTTCTTGGCACCTGGGATTCCTGTTGTCAATCAAAGGTTCCTGAATAGGTTCCCTGACAGAAACAGTTGCCGTGGATTGGGTCTTAATGATGTTGGCACTGTCCTCAGGGTCCAGTGGGACTTCATGAGTAGTGTCAGCCCTTTCCACCTGACTTGCTTCATCACTACTGCAAGTCACCTTATCACCAGAATGTCGGTTGGGTGATTGAACCAAGTCCAGCAGTATATTCCCTGCAATAAGGGTTGGGGAATCTACTTCACGTGGCCTAGGTGATATACCACCCTCATTCTGAGGTAGTCCTGTGGAGGGTCTAAGTAAAGGAGACCTAGTCCTCTTCCTTCTGGGTGATTGTGGAGTCCGTGTGGTATTTTTGGGTGTGGTTTTTGATGTGGACATCCTCTTCCTTTTGGTGGGAATGGTGGGAATTTGTATATCAGTGGAAGAGGATGGTCGGTCTGGTGTGGGCTCAACACTTGTTGGTGTAACAATGTTGTCACCAGGAGCAGTTTGCTCAGGAGCAGTCCTGGCCTTAGGAATAGGGTGTGATGTGTCTTTACCAAGGAAAACAGTTTTGTTCACTTGCATGTTAGAAAATGTTTTACTTGTAAAAGATTTTAGTTCAAGATGTTGATCAGAGATTTGCAGATTTGGAAATTCACAATTGAGAATGTGTTGGATGAATCTGGGGTACATGTAAAAGATCCTTTTAGGTTTTAGATTTTCCATCATTCCATCAAATATCATTTTTGAAAAGTTAAAGTTGAGCCCATTTACCAATCCATGAAAAGCGGATGATTGAGGTGCAGCAAGTTCATCCCACGCAGTTTTCTTGTGAGACAGGCAGTGGAGAATGGTATGAGCAAGATATCGCCAAACATAGGGTAGTTGTCCCTTTTTGATGGTCCCACAAGTTAAGTCACCCCCATACCCAATTGCTTCGTACGTCTTCAAGTACAATTCAGACTTGTAATCAGGATCACCTCCTGCATCATTGAATTTCATGTGCTTCCGGATCATTTCTTCAGTCAAACTAATCTCATTCCCATTGACTCTAGAGTCAATTTTACCAACCCCGTTGCTATCAACAGATTTTTTGGCTGAGTCCCAAAATTCAGCAATTCTCTGCTTGCATATTACAGGATTCACAGTTAAAGCAAAATGAGTGTTGGATTTCTCGAGGAAATCGTTCATTTCATCAAATAGCTTTGACTTATCAGACTTCTCGAAGTACGCTACAACATTGTGTTCGGCGAAGAACAGTTGAGTAGCCTTTGATGCAGCCTTTCGATTCAATTTGGGTGCCATTTGGTAGAAATTAGAGAGTAAGGTTTAGGTTTAAATCGCCAATTAGAAACCTCGAGAGAAAATAGAGGGTAACTGTTTTTCGAAAATGCAGTTTTACACTAACGGCAGTTCTTCTGGATCACAATGAACCCTAAGAGTTGAAACAGGGGAAGTTATTGGAGTTTGCCCATTTAGTTGAAGTTATTTAAGTTTAGAAATTTTAAAAAGTTATTGGAGTTTGCCCATTTAGTTGAAGTTATTTAAGTTTAGAAATTTTAAAAGATTTGAAGTTTCATTACATTAATTGAATCCACATCAATTAGGTTTAGAAAAATATTATTAATTTATTTTAATTGAATCCACATCAATTAGGGTCGATTAAGACCGATGAGGACAAATGAAGATAAAGTAGGACCAATTAGGACCAACGAAGCCACGAGGCCCAATTAGGGTAAATTGGGGTCAATTTGGGTCAATGAGGATCAATTAGGGTCACTGATGAAGACCAGTTATAACTAATTAACGAGGGTCGATTTTGCTCAATGTCGACGCCTTATGAGGACCAAATATGACCAATTAGGGTCTATTAGGCCGATTGAGGGCCAAATTACGCTCAATGAGGACCAGTAGACTGAATTAAGGTCAACCATGGTCATTTATGACAAATGAGTACCAATGAGGGCCAGTGAACACTCAGTTAGGATGAATTAGGGCCAATGAAGGTCAATTATAGTCTATTCGGCTCGGTTAGGTTCAATGAAGATCACTTACGGTCAATTACGATCAATTAGGCTCATTTAGGACCAATTATAATCAATTGGGGTCAATTGGGCCTAATTGACTCAAATTTGTTGTACTACAAAGTAAATGGTAAACGATAAGTCTAGTAGGTCCTTATTGAGGTTAACTGACACTAATTGGTCCTTATTGGTCCATTTTGTGCAAATTGCTCCTCATTAACCCGAATTGAGCCATATTGGTACTTATTCTGTCTAATTGGCCCTCATCGGTCCTAACTGGCCCTAATAAGTCATAATTCATCCTTATTGGTCCTAATCGAGCATATTCGACCATCATTGGTCCTAATTGGTCCTCATTGACCCTAATTGAACCTAATTGGTCTTAATCGACCATCACTAACCCTGATTTACCCTTATTGGTATCATTGGTCCTCATTTTAACTAATTGGCCCCAATTAGTCCTAATTGGTCATACTTGATTATCAATCCTCATTAGTCACTTCCTTCATGCTCCGTCCTTATCGGTCCTATGAGCATAATCGACCTTCTCATTGAACTGGTCCTAATTTGTATTCATTGACCATATTAATTGACCATAATTAACTGGTCTTCACTAAAGTATCTTAAATGACGCTAATTGTCAGTATTTAGTCCTCATTGAGTCTAGTTGGTCCTAATTGCTCCTAATTGCTCCTCACCATCCTAATTGGACGTCGTTTAATATTTTTGGAAACAAAATTATTATACATGAGAAATTCACAACATGGCGGTCTTTTGGTATTTTTGTTCTGAATTGCATAGTAATTTATCATTTTCATTTTTGAGTTGTGTTTTAGTAATGTATCCGTTTTTTGTAGTTGCGTTATCACGGCCACAAGGCACGTGTTATTAAAATCTTGTTTATTATATCTAAAAGAAAATAATAAAGTTAATATTTATTAAAACATAATTTTGTTAATTAGGCCTTTTAACTCCGATCGTCATCCAGATCTGCTTAAAGGATCACAGTTATGAATTTCATCTTCAAGAAGAACCCGCTGGAAGAGCCACGTGGAGACATTTAATTAATTAATTAATTATGTTTATGTTTAATTTTAGGTTTAATTATGTTTAATATACATATTGTTTATATTAATTTTGGGTTTTATTATCAGTTTGAACAATTCCCCCCCTTTTAATTAAAAATTTTCACCAAAAAATTTGAATTTCCCACCATTAGTTCAAACTACACCCAAAATTTCGAACTAAATTTACTTATTATCGATTCATCAGATACTTTTCCCTCTCGCTTTATCAGAAAATTTCCAATTAAAAACCTCCAGCGAATAACTAGGTCTTCTTTCTCATCCATATCATTCACATCTTCCATGGAGCTTCAACAACGAATAGCTTCAACAGACAGCGCTAGCGATTCTTCAGAAGTGGGATGTGATTTGGGAGACCAATCAGTCCAGAAAACGGTAATTGTCAGGTTATTCCGTTTCATTAATTACAATCTGTTTTCATAAAATTGTTTCTTTTGTTTATTATTGATACACGTTTAACTTGGGATCCCTGTATTTGTGTACAGTTATAGTTACAGATCGATAAAATTTCGTTTCATACAGAATTGATTAGGAAGGGGTATATATTGCAGATATCCTCTCCATTCATTTCAACCCATTCATTTTATGCTAAATTAGTTATTTACCTTCTTAAATGACTGGGGGAGCATGCTAAATTAGTTATTTTTATGCTAGGAATGTTGAGGTCAAGCATATGCACATGTTTGTAGATTCATGTTCATGGTGAACCTCCTTTCTTCTTTATGTACACTGCTAGAAATGGTGAACTGTTTGTTTAATTATATCCACTGAACACATGATGTGTTCTGCTCTTCCCTTTGGATGTCTTTAATTTGTGTATAACATATCAAATAATTAGTCAATAGGGTCTTTATGTGATGTATTAATAACTAAGAACTAATTTACGTTACTCTGGTCATTACTAGCTAGGAAATGATCCTAGAGGACATATATAGGAATGTTTCCAACATTTTTTGTAGGTTCATGTTAGAGGGGTACAAAATAAAGAAATTGTAGTTTAAATCCCCTGTAGAAGAATAGAAGAATGTTGATGCCATGCATCTGCTACTTTGCTAGAAATGGTGAACTGTTTGTTTATATCCACTGAAGACATGATGTGTTCCACTCTTCCCTTTAGATGTCTTTAATTTGTGTATAACATATCAAATAATTAATCAATAGGGTCTTTATGTGATATATTAATAATTAAGAACTAACTAAGAGATAATGAATCAATAGGGTCTGCATGCTTTCCTATTTATGTACTTTGTTAAAAAGCATCTAACTACATTCTGTTAATTGTACAAAATTCAAGGATCGATCCAACAACACTGATGGTCAATTGGAAAAACTTGAGTTCGAACTTAAAGAGGAGAGACTTCTTAGGGATGAAAAAAATGAACAAATTAAGGCCCTCTTCTTGAAGATTCAAGAATCGGAGAAAAAACTTGATCTACTTATAGCTCATCTATCTGCAATTGGACCACCGTTACCACACAAACTTAATGCTCCGGCATCTACAGAGGTGAATTCTTTACATCACAACTTAATCATACTATTTTCAAGTACCTTATAATCACATACACTCTTGTTCATGAAGAACACAATCCGGATGAACTCTTGTTCCTGAAGAACACAAATAGATGCAAGTTCCTGGTACATAAGAATATATACTTCATGTAAGAACAAAGTTATGAGTTAAATGGGGCCCTGCTATGATTCATTGAAAATGTATGTTAATATGAAAAAAATAGAGTATATACATAATCTGTATGAATAAAACTGGAACAACTTATGTTAGATTAAAAAAACAGAACAAATACTTTCATGATAGGTCTGCGTCATTATTCTGCTCTAATTTTTTACCAATTCAAAAACATTGTTCTAGGAAAGTTCTAAGGAGATTTTTGTTGGATCTAGCCACAGCACTAATCATGCTGACATACACACAATGGTTAGTATTTGTCAAACTCATTATAGGTTTGATTGCTCATTTACATAAAGTAATTAATTGAACTATAGGGCGTGAAATCGGTGGTCGATCAACCTCGTCTGAAGCGGTTGAAAAGAAAAAGGTAAATATTTTCCAGTCAAGTTTCATTCCGTTCTATAGTTTCAGAGTAATCTGTTTGGTAATGTCATGTAGTCCCATTTTAAATGTTATTTGGTACCTCAAACACTTGGGCCAGCTAGGGATTGTTGGAACAAATGGTGAGATGTGTAGCAAACAAAGTTCAACTGACTTTGAAGTTGATCTGGAACTTAATGTGATCATCATCCGGATGTTTTAAGTTCATCTGGATATCTAATGTTCATCTGGAAATCAATTGAGCTGTAGGACCTGATGACCCATACTACTTGCAATAAAATGGCACTCCTCAGTCCATATCTTTCATGGTGGTAAGTATTTCCAAATTGCTATATATATTATGATCAATTTCCATAACCTAATTATCAACTATATGTTTTGGTATAAGAAGGAATACAATAAAAAATGGTCCTAATTAAGCTAAAATCTGGACAGTTGAAGATGAAGACCTGTAATTGAATTAGATTGAGAATAATGCTTGTATGCAGTGTAATTTTCTTTAATTTTTTATTTGTATTTCATGTTATTGACTTGTAATTGAATTTTATTTGATTTGTAATTAATATTTTGTAATAGCTTTTAAATTGGCCACGCGTATAGCAAGGACCCATCTGATTTCAACAACCTTTTGGTTACTTTTTCTTCTTCCCAAATATATGTGGCTAAAACACAAATATACGTGACCATATAATACCAAAGGCCACGTTTTTTATATTTTAATGTGGCCGTTACCACCATTTGGCCACGCGTATTGAGACAAAATGTATGATTTCAACTACCCTTTGGCCACTTTCTTTTTCCAAATATATGTGGCTAAAACACAAATATACGTGACCATATAATACCAAAGTCACGCTTTTTATATCTTAACGTGGCCGTTGCCACCATTTGGCCACGCGTATTGGGACAAAATATCTGATTTCAACTACCCTTTAGCCACTTTTTTTTTCCAAATATATGTGGCTAAAACACAAATATACATGACCATATAATACCAAAGGCCACGCTTTTTATATTTTAATGTGGTCGTTGCCACCCTTTGGCCACGCTTATTGGGACAAAATTTATGATTTCAGCAACCCATTTGGCCACGTTTTTTTATAACATATGTGGCTAAAACACAAATATACGTGACCATATAATACCAAAGGCCACGCTTTTGATATTTTAACGTGGCCGTTGCCACCCTTTGGCCACGCGTACTGTGACAAAATGTATGATTTCAGCAACCCTTTGGCCACGTATTTTTATAATGTATGTGGCTAAAACACGAATATACGTGACCATAAAATACCAAAGGCCACGTTAACCAAACACATGTGGCCGTTGGGACCCTTTGGCCATGATTTTCTGAAGAATTGTTTGATTACAACAACAAATATTGGTACCCTTTAGCCACGTTTATAGGTGGCTTCAGCCACTGATATTGTAACGTGGCCGTAGGGTACATATGGTCATGGCACCTATGGTGTCGGTTGGAATGGAAAAAAAAACGTGACCAAACACCTTTTGTCACGGTTTTTTTCCGTGGCCAAAGGTGAATTTTGACGTAGTGTGAGTTCGAAATTGTGGTTTGACCAAAACTTGAAGAAGAAGGTTCGTGATCAAGTGCTAGCACATAACATTGGTGTGTCGTGTGTGCGATCGTAAAGGGATTTGCATTAAATCCTCCAAGAGATCAAGTCAATCCGAGCTCATAAGGTAAACATGTTCTATCCGGTTAGTTAGGTTAAATCATAGGATCGATCTGCTGCGTACTCGTGAATAATCTGATAAATAGTTATATAAACCAACAGTGGTATCAGAGCCACCTGATGAAATTAATTAATTACCGGGTATAAAAACTTGGAAGGGGGTAACCCTAATTTCGAATTAGGGATATGTTTCCCCATAAAGATTCTAGCTTTAGATCCATTAGAAATCGGGTTTTTTACAATTAGAAAATCGTTTTGCGAATTGGTAAAAACAGAAAATTAGGATTTGGAAACCCTGATTTTCGAAATTAGGAAACCCTAATTTTCGAAAATTACAAACCCTGATTTTCGAAAATCTTAAACCCTAATTTTGAAAAATTGGAAACCCTAATTTGGCCCAAATTGAAAACCCTAGTTTTCGGCCCAAATTGAAAACCCTAATTGGATCAAAACCTCTAGCCGAATCGGGAAACCCTAATTTGGATCAAAATTAGTTTCTTGAAAGTTGGCATGATCCTCAAATCTCTTACGAAGGATTTTGAGGGTTTTGTGCGCAACTACAACATGCATAGTATGACTAAGACTATACCTGAGCTTCATGCTACGCTTGTCGAGTATGAAAAAACGATTCCTAAGAAGGCCACTAAAACACCCCAAGTTCTTATGATCAAGGGGGGAAAGATCCAAAAGGCTAAACGACCGCAAAAGGCGAAGGGCAAGAATGATGGTAAAGGAAAAGGCAAGGCAGTTGCGCTTGTTCCTAAAACCAAGCAAACCCCTCCGTCCGTAAAAGAGCATCCGGCTAAAGACCAGATCTGTCACCATTGTGGTGAAGTTGGACACTGGAAGAGGAACTGTCCTACCTATCTAGCTGAGTTGATGAAGAAGAGAAAGAATACTAGCGGGGCTAGTACTTCAGGTATCTTCACAATTGAATTATTTTCCTTTTCTAAGTGTGATTCATGGGTGTATGACACCGGCTGTGGAACTCATATCTGTAATACGTTACAGGGTCTTAGAAACAGGAGGAAAATGAAGCCTGGAGCTTTGTAGCTGTTCGTGGGAAATGGTTTGCCAGCAGCTGTGGAAGCTATAGGATAATTTCATTTAGTTCTTCCTTCTGGGTTAATTATTGGTTTAGACAATTGTCATTATGCACCTTCTATTACTAGAGGTGTTATTTCAGTTTCATTGTTGAAAAACCAAGGATATATTAATGTTTTTATTAATATCAGTATTTCAGTTTCTAAGAATAATGTTCATTATTTTGATGCGATCCCTTGTAATGGCATTTATGAAATTGATATGCGTGGTTGCAATAATAATAATTCATTGTATCATGTTAGCAAACGAGCCAAAACTAATTTGGACTCTACCTATCTATGGCACTGTCGTCTTGCCCATGTTGGCAAAAAACGCATTGAAAGACTTCAACGTGAAGGGATCTTAAAATCAAATGATGAATCATTTGACAAATGCGTTTCCTGTATATCAGGAGAGATGACTAGAAAACCCTTTCCGAACAAGCCGCAAAGGGCAAAAGAGCTACTTGGACTCATCCATACCGATGTATGTG
>JBCNJP010005093.1:0-27000 GCA_039602395.1 Deinandra increscens subsp. villosa | reverse complement strand
ATTTATATATATATTAAAGTTTTTGTTAAATCTTCCTCCTGTTTTGTTTTGGTTAATCCCATTAATTATATACATAGATTTTATCTCAATCATTAAAGTTGATTTTATTCTAAACTTGATTGTTACAAATAGATTTTATTGTGAACTGATATGATTTTATTTTATTATGAACTGGTTAACCATCCTGAAGAACTTTAGAACTCTACCCGATTCATCCTGAAGAACTCTAGTCATCTTCTCTCAATACTCATGAACTCTTCTTCCTGAGGAATTGTAGTTCATCTGGTTTTGTTCTTCTTCTAATTTAGAAGTAAAATTTATCCTGTTTATAAATCATCTTATCCCACCATATCAAAATGCCAACATATACTAACATAACATATGAATATATACTTCATGTAAGATCACATTTATGAGTAAAATGGAGGTCTACTATGATTCATTGAAAATGTGTATGTTATTATAGATGAAAACTGGTTAAACATCCTGAAGAACTTAGAACTCTAGTCTATCTGGTTCATCCTGAAGAACTCTAGTTCATCTTCTCTTAATCCTCATGAACTCTTCTTCTTGAGGAATTGTAGTTCATCCGGTTTTGTCTTCTTCTAATTAACTGAAGAAGTAAAATTTATCCTATTTATAAATCATCTCATCCCACCATATCAAAATGCCAACATATACTAACATAGCATATGAATATATACTTCATTTAGGATCACAGTTATGTGTGAAATGGAGGTCTGCTATGATTCATTGAAAATGTGTATGTTATTATAGATGATAAGTGTTTGAATAAAACTGTAACAACTATCATGTTAACATACTAACTGGAACAACTTATGCAACTGTACACAAATACAGGGATCAACTCTTCTTCCAGCCAAGTTCATCCGGTTCCCATCTTGTTCTCCTCTTCAATAACTTGTAACTGAAATTTGGCCTTGTGAAATAGGAGACTTTCATGAAAGGTCCGTGTCACTATTCTGCTCTCAGTATCACCAATCCTGACAATATCTCGTATCTCAGCTTCAGAAAGCCCATTTAGAGCATCTTCTAAGCTTCTAATTGTCTCGCCATGTTCACTGATGAAAATGTGATACATGCCTGTTTCTTTCTTATACTCCCAGTTGGTCACCTGTTTTCTCTTAACCACATGAAGCCTGTTAGTTATCATTATTAAATGGATTCGGTCTTTGTCAGCCTAGCTCCATTCTGGATCTGGAACTGTACTATGCATTGTGAATGACCCATCAGATCTATAGACTACCAACTTTCCATCCTTATCAACTTCAAGCGTCGAAACAGGATTGTCAATGCTGCGTTGTGTGGCTTCATCTACTTCCCCGTATAAGTCATCCAAATACATCTTTATCCTTAGCATTAAGGAGTCCTCTTGTGAACACGTACCCTTCATATCACCACGTAACTATCTAACATCACCCAACTCATGGTCAGTAAGGTTGTACATAGCTTCTTCAGCTGTAAACTTTATTACCTCATCCGAACTGGTTGTGAACAGGTATACTTTGGTTTGATCATCATACCTCCAGGAGATGATTCTTCTCCTTTCAGCATGGACATCTCTGTATTCATCCTCCTCATTGATCACTTTTCATTTTCCCTTCTTAGCCACTGACTTCATTCTCTTGGTGGGGGGTTTTTCTGGTGCCTTGGGTGGATATGAGGGTTTTGGGGGTTTGTTTAGGTGAGGATATACACTTCTAGGTTGTGGTATAAAGGGTGTGAAGTTGTTTGTTCTAAACTTTGGTGGAAGAGGCTTTAATGTTACAGGTTTAGGAGGCTTTACAGGTCTAGGATTTTTTTCTGGTCTACTAGTTCTAGGAGGGTTTCTTCTGGGTTGCTGTGAGGCTAGGGTTCTGTTCAGATCAGAAAATGCACCTGGTGGTATTGGTTCACCTGTAACCTTTGAGATTTTGTTCTGTTCATGTATGGTATTTGAATATTTGATTCTCAAGCTATTAATACCAGAAGGATTGATCTTTTTTGGGTCCTCCCCCCTCATCTTAATGAAATAGCATTTGAGAAGCTTATGTTCTTCTTCCTCTGTCATAGATTTTTCTAGAATTTTCTGTATCTCTTCTTCCCTTTTTATATTCTCCTGCCTTTCATCAGCATCTATCTTTTCCTTCAGTTTTAATTCACCATCCTCTTGAACAACCCTGGACATCATATCGCATAACTGATTAGCAGTCATTAAATTTGCTTGTCCAGTTGTTTCCCATCCCCTAGCTATGATAATATCTGTGAACTTCATAAGGAGTTTGCCATTTTGAAGGTTATCTGACAGTTTGATCTTTTCTTATTCAACTTTGATCTCCTTGTCAGATTCTTTGGCCATTCTTCTTTTTCTTGTCTCCTTGTCAGAGTCCATCGTTGCCATTTTCTCATCAATAGACCTTCTCTTGATTTCATTTATCAGACCCATTATTACTTTATCATTTGAATAACGCAACATGTCTCCTTGTAGTTTGAATGCCAAGGCCATGTCTCCATCCCTTTTTATTTGTTCAGCTTTCTCAGCATCTGCAAGTGCTTGTTTTATCATGTTTACCTCATCTTCTAGGAGAGATACCTGTTGATCATGAATGAATGTTGGAGGCTGTGTCTTCTGCAAACACCTTGTCAGAACTTGATAGGTACTGGGGCATCACCATTTTTCCTTCCCTGAATCTGATTGCTTTAGCAGAAAAATCATTCTCATCAGTAGGTTCAGTATTTGGCTCCACAGGCTTTGTCTCTTTAACAGGTGCAAAGACCTTGTCTTTGACTCCGTCTTCTTCAACATCAGCTTCAACAACCTTTTCTGTTTCAGGAGTATCAGGGGGAGCACAAGGCTTTAAAACAGGAATGATGAGCACAGATGGAGCACTAGGCTTTAAAAGAGGAATGATGGGCAGATATGGATCACTAGGCTTTAAAATAGGAATGATGGGCAGAGATGGAGCACTCCTTAACCAAGTGCAGTTAAGAGTATTCCTAATCATCATTCTTCTCATGAAAGATAGAGCTTTAGGAGCTATCTCCACATTTGTGGTTTGCAGATCACACATCACACTTGTGATAATCTGATTATCAGCAGTCACTTGCACCGGATGAAGTTGTTCAACCGGATCAACTAGTTTAACCGGATAAATTAGTTCAACCCGATGAAGTTGTTCAACCGGATCAACATGGCCTTCTTCCTCCGGTTGAAGTTGTTCAACCGGATCAACTAGTTCAACCGGATCAACATGGCCTTCTTCCTCCGGATGAAGTTGTTCAACCGGATCAACTTGTTCAACCGGATCAACTTGTTCAACTTCGTCAACATCTGAGGAAGACACCTTGTTCAAGAACCTATTTTGAATTAAATCTAGTTTGACATGTGAATTTCATTTCAACGTATGGTTGACAAGCTTACCTATCAGTGGCTTTCACAGACTGTCCGGCCTTTAACCGTTCAATTTCTTCTCCTTGAGCTCTCACAATTGCACGGAGAGCTGCTAATTCATTTTCAAGTTTTGTACATCGAACCTTCAATTCAGTATGTGTCATGCTGCTCTCAACTGGTGTGTTGCCAGTATCTTTGAGCAAAGAAGAGCAAACAAGCCGACCTTGTTCATGCTCAGAACCCATGGTTTCTTGGCACCTAGGATTCCTGTTGTCAATCAAAGGCACCCCGGTCAACGGATTTGGGTGTGAGCGAGACGGAATCATAGTCGCAGATATACAGAGCAACTTCTACTAAATTCAAACGTCATTTAAAACATAATACCATTTATGTTGCAGCGGAAAGTCGTGGTGAAATGATATTGTCTTACATTTGAATAAAAGTCTTAGTTTGATATTGAAATCGTAAAGCAGTTTATTTAAGAAAGGTCGGGACTACGACTCCGGTAAAGCAGGGTCGAAAGTTACAGTGAAGCCCCATTTGCACGTCTTCCATGATAAGCTTAGATACCTGAGAAATCATGAGTTTTAAAAGGTCAACATAAAGTTGGCGAGGTTCACAGGTTTATGATTCTATGGTAAGTTTGTGAAAACAGTTTACAGCATGTTGGAATAACAGTTTACGGTATGTTGGAATAACAGTTTACGGTATGTTGGAATAACAGTTTACGGCGTGTTGGGATAACAGTTTACAGCATACTTAAATGTTACGTTGGTTTACTGTCGTGGTTGCAAGATCCTACCATGAACCTCAAATTCGAATACTAACGGATTACCCACTCATAGCATTCTATCCCAAGAATACCGAACAGGCAAGAATAACTGACGTGTACCCCTTGACAATATACGAAGTCAGGATTGGAGCTACCAATCTGGGCAGGGTTGTCAACCCAAATAGATCTATTCACTAGTTATCGTTTCGAGCAGAACTAATCGAATTCAATTAATAGTGGGATTTCAGTTGTACTAACGTTGATAACGATAAAGTACCAGTTGTTTGGGATACAGAATGGAACATGTAGTCATACGGCTAACAGGTAAACCATAACATTAAGTAAAAAGTAGTTTATTAGTTCATGATTTCTCCCCCATAAGTGTAAAACAGTTGTAAAGAAAATGGGCCGTGAAACTCACCTGATTCAGTGATGATGATGGATTGCCGAGTGGCAACTAGCAAGTAACGTCCTAATAAATAATAAAACAATATGCATAAGGGTCCACATAATCATTTGAGTAACGAACGTTACCCAAATGATACCGGTCAAGTCTTGACGTATAATCCCGTTTGTAGCGTTTTGAAAACCCGTTAGTTAATCAGTTTACAAAATCAGCAATTACGAATGTTCACGTATTAAGGCATTTATGTAAATAAATACAAAGGATGAACATGCGATAACGTATCATGAAGATCAGTTCAATCAAGTATTCAACATCGTTTTAAATAATAATATTTATTATTATTTTTATGTTCGCTCGATCGATTGGATAATTAATCGCGTTAAGTTATAATATATATAACTAGAGTTGATAATTATTATCGAAATAATTATTCTAACTTGTTGGAATAATTTATCAAATTATTACAAGTTAAAGATTTAATGATTAAACACAAGTAGGTAACTATTAAAGGTTATTTTAATATTAAACTCATGTTTTGAAAACTAGGGTTTTGAGTTAATGTAAATATAATTATTATTAAAAATAATTATATTAACAAACCAAAATGATTTTAACTCAAATTAGGGTTTCTAAAATTCATAAGGATAATTATTTGCTGAAAATAATTATTTACGATTTATTACGTCGTAAAACATTTTTAAATCGTTTACAGATTTCGTTTCAATTCCAAACGTTTAAAAATAAACATTTGATCCGATTAAAACGTTTTGATTATTTTGATTTATTTAAAATAATCAAAAATATGTTTTTCATAGTTTCTATAAGTCTTTTGATTTTATTTCTATAAAATCATTTCTAAATAACTTTATTTATCAAATAAAGTTAGGGTTTTAAATTAAAGACTTTTTATAGAAATTTCTCAACATAAAACATTTTCACTTTTTGTATACAATCCAAGATTTATACTTTTTATGTCAAGTGACATAGATATGTTCTTTTATCATTTTTGTCATAAAATATATTTATATATATTTTTATCCATTTTATCTTCATAAAATCTAAAACAAGTCATTTAAGTCTTATGTTTTTAGATATTATATTTTTATAAAATGTGACCATTTTATATGATAAATTTCATGATGACATTTTATGGTTTAAATTATCCAAGAAATTTATATAAAATCACTAGTTTAAATATTTATCCATAAAATTCTTTTTAGGGTTTTTAAAGTTATCATTTTATGTCCAAAAGTTTAGTAAAACTTCCAAAAATCCATAATAAGTTCATGCATGTCTTTAAACCCCAAATTAGTCCGTGATAATTGTCATTAGCATATTAATCCAAAATTATGATGATTAACCATTATAACCAAATGACATTTCTATTTACCATAGTTTACTAACCACATAACATTCTAACATCATAACATGTTTTTGATTTAATTAATCCATGCAATATATATAAACTAAACATATAATCATCAAATGATATAACCAATCATCAACTTAGTATATATATACATATATCCATAGGTTTTTATTTTTAAACACTACATTTTAGTGTTTAGAAAACAAGTGTTGATAATAAGTGTTTAACAAATTACAAGTCATAAGTTCCATAAAATCATTAACCGTTTCCACATTTTCACACCTATAACCTTAAGTTTTATATAAAATGTATTTCGGTGTTTATGATCGTTGAAAACTCGGGTTTTTATAGGTTTAGTTGTCAAGACTTGGGGAATCATTCGGGTCGTTTATAACGTATTAAAAACGAAGATAGTAACCGATTTAAAGGACTCACAAAGAAGATGGGTTAAACCGAGAGAAAAAAATGGAGAAAGGTGGCGGTGTGGGTGGCGGACAGCAGCGGTTCTGCAGCAACATCTCCAGCGGCTCCGGCGACTACAGTGTGGCGGCAGGAGGAGAGCACAGCAGCAGCACGACACTCCACAGCAGCAGCAGTTAGCGGTGGTGGTGGTTGTTTGTGCGACCAGAAAAGAGAAGGAGAGGGTGGTGGCGATGTGCTGCCGAGAGGAGAAAAGAGAGGGAGATGGGGTTGTGTTCGGTGGTGGTGTAGCAGTGGTTAGCGGAAGTGGTGAGGGCTGTGGGTGACGGCGATGGTTGATGGTGGTGCTGGGTTGCTCACCGAGAGAAAGAAGAAGAAAAGGTGGTGGTTTGCGGGTGGTTCACTGCTGCGGCAGCAACTCACGACAGCAGCAGTTCCGGCCAGCAGGGTGGGCAGCAGCTCGGTGGCGGACCACAGCAGCAACCGGCGATGGCAGCAGGGCAGTGGCGAACAGGAGCAGCAGTCTCAACGGCGGACAGCAGCTGCTTCGCTGCAGCTGCTCCGGCGACAGGGGCTGTGATGGTGGGTTGGCTGCGGTGGTTGCTGGTGGTGAGTCACGGTGGTGGTGTGTGGTGTTGTTTGGCCGGAAAAGAAAAAGAATGAGGGAGGAAGGTGGGTGTGGTTTCACCGGAAAAGCCAAGGGAGGGGAGTTAAAGAAAAATGGTGGTTTCTCTCGGCAGGCAAAGAGAAGAGAGGGAAAAGAGTGTGATTGAGTGTAGTACTTGGGTTGGTAGGTGGATTGTGTGATGTCTAAGGGGGACAAGTCTCCTAACACTATTGGAGGGGTTGGTCTAGAGTGAGGGTGGTAGGGTGGAGTGTTGGCCACTCACACCACCACATTTCATTAACTCTTTTATAAAATAAAAAAAAACAACAAACAAAGTAGGTGACTTTATTTTATAAAATATTGTCATGTTTTTATAAAATAGTTTGTGTAGTGTAAAGTTTTATAAAATATATAAAGGATGGCAAAGGTGAAAATCACAACTTTTATAAATAATAAAAGTATGAAAGTTTTATAAGTTGGTGATTAATTTTTATAAAAATAATAAGTGGTAATCAACTTTTATAAAAATTATTGTAAAGTTGATGGGCCAAAATTATTAAAAATTAATCCATTGACTTTGGGCTTGATATTGGGCCAGAACATTTAAAGAGAGATGAAATCGGGCCCGTTTGTTGGTTATGGGCCGTACGGGTCCAAACGGGGCACCGGTTCGAGGCTCGGGCCCGTTATGCATCGGTTGAGGTTACGGATCACCACGATTGTTCGGTTTATCAAGATTATGTAACGGGTCAAGGTTTCGGGTTCGGTTTAATTGTTTTAGGCTTATTGGGCCTATTGGGCCAAGTCGGGCCCAATTGGGTGTTCGGTTGGAGTTTGGCTTAAGTCTTGACAACGATTTCAGTTTGAGATGTTATTATTTCGTCAAAATAACTGTTTGAGTCAGTTACATGAGTTTTTCAGAAATCAGATATAGTTTTCAGTTTTTCACACGTGTTATGGTTTACGTTTTCAGTTTTGTCAGTTCGTAACAGTTTTAAGCTCGATCATCCAGATTGTTTAAAACCAATAGTTTTGAACATACGATCGCTTATCAGTTCGTTGTGTCATTGATATGAATGTACGACACTACTTCCGGATAAAATATAAAAATACATTTTATATTTATTTTTCTTGTTATTGAAATTCCATGATTAATACATGAAATCTTTATGTTTTTAACGGATATACGCTTCAAGTACAAACGCGGGATCAGGTTTACGTCATCAGTTAACGGTCAGGCACAATAATTAACAGTTTAAACAGTAATCAGATCGGTTAATGCACATTAATGCTTAATTAAAAGTCAAAGTAAAGAGGTTTGACCTAGGTTTTCGGACGAGGTGTCACAACTTTGCTCGAGAATGTCCAAGTTCTACGGAAAGTAAATTAAGACTGGTCAGCATGCACATTTAGTTTTTCATCCATCAGATAAAGCTGAAAAGGTTGAGCAGAAATCTGCTACTCTTGCTCATGATTGGACTGATACATTTATGCATTCAAATGAATTTGCTTGGAATGCAGATTCAGCAATTAAAAAGAATCATACTCCAATCTCAATTGCTTTGACGGTTCAACATGCTGATGATGACAGTTTTTTAACTGAGTCTGATTCTTCTTCATGTGTATCTTTGGTTCAAGAAGAATTACCTAAGACTTCTGAAAGTTCAAAAGATGACGAATTTAAATGTTATAAATGTGAGAAGTTGCTCAAGGAAATTGCAAGTTTTGAACAACGTCGCCAAATTTCAACTGAAGAAATTATGGTGTTAAAGAAAGAGTTGGAGGATTTTCAAAAGAAGTATTATGAGTTGGTTCATATTCATAAAGATGTTTTAAAGGAAAAGGCTCAATTGGCTGAAGAGTGTGAGAAAGCCAAAGCTGAAGCGTTAGACGCAGCTCAAGATTTTGAAAATCTGTTTGAGAAGAGTTATCCGGTTCAGCAAAAATATGAAGAGGCTACTGCTCTTATTGCAAAAACTGCTGTTACCGGTGAGAAGCTTCAAAATAAGATCTCTACGCTTCAAGATGAAAATGTTCTTTACAGAGACAAGAATGAGGTGTTAACAAAAGATGTTGAGATCTACAAGCAAAAGAGAGAAAATGTCCTTGAAGAATTATATGCTGAATGTGAGATCCGGAAGTTACAAACTTATGAGTATGATGATCTCAATGCAAAATTCATCAAGTCACAACAAGAGGTGTTTGAAGGTCAACAGGAAATTAATGACTTGAAATTGGAGATTTTGGAGTTGAAAGGACAAGTTAAGAATTGCAATTTGTCACCGACGTTGCTAAATTTCTTATACAAGCAGGATCAGAGTTCAGAGAAGTCTAAGGAAGAAAATATTCACTTGGTACCTCAACCAGTGGCTTTGATTGAAGTTACTTCTGCTCAGATTGATCCAAACAATGAATTGCATGACTATTCAAAGTTTGCTACTCCACCCAAGAAGAACAAGTCCAAGTCTAAAAAGAAGGAGAAACCTTTGGGTGAAGCTCCAAAATTTGTGTCAAAGTCTGTTTTGCTGGAAAATGAAAAAGTTTTTGATAAGGTTGCTTCATGTTCTTCATCCGCAACTGACGAAGAAAGAGGATTAATTGAGAAGAACAAGCTGAACACAAAGGTTTAGGTTACAGAGTGTTGGAAGAACCGGTTCAAGCAAAGAAATCAGTGAAGGCTGAGAAGGCTTCTAAGACAAAAGTTGCAAAGAAATCACCATCTCAGAAGGAATTTTCTTCTTATTCTGGAAGATCTTCATCTTCATGGAGTCCGTCTCCTAGGTATGATTCTTCTGATGGTTTCTTTGATAACTTTCATTCTGAACATTCATCCGATTCTCAAAAATCAAAACAATTTTCAAACAATTTTAGAGAAAGACTTTGTTATGTATGTCGTCAACCGGGACATCTTGCTGTTGATTGTCCGATGACTACATATATCCACAACACTGCCAAATATGTGGATAACAAAGGTCAAATTTTTTATGAACCATGGTCTCGAAAGTTTAAATCAACTTGTAAATCGTCTTGGTCTAAATCAAGTACGTCGGTTGAATCTGATTCGGGTTCCGATCAAAAATTGAAACTTTTACAAATTTGGAAACCAAAAGTTGTTTCCAAGGCTAACAAGGACTTTGTGGAAGACACAAGCGACCCGACGCTTTTGACTCGGGTCGATCCCAACGCAACTAATGTTTTATTTGGTGTCAAGCAGGTGTTTCAGGAAGACCTTTCGGTAATTGGGAAATTGCTGATTGTGAAATATCTGTTTTAATTAAATTGACTTTCAAAATCAATTTTGTTTTCAAAATGCTAAACTGCTAGTATTCGTGTTGGTTGCTCATTTTTCTTGTTTTTCACTTCGTCTCATTCTGAGGGGGAGTTTGTTTTGGCAAAAATACAAAAATAGTGTTGTTTTTCAATTAGTAAAAATGAAAATGTATAAATAGATTTGTCATTTTTAGGGGGAGAAATTTGAAAAAGACAAAAACATTGAAAAATGCAAAATGCCAAAAATATTGAAAAATGAGAAATTGTATCCGACATGATTGGGAAATGATGGTACATTGGCTGACATTGTCTGACTCATGGATAAAGTAGATGAAAAAGCCATAAGATCATTTGATCGATGTGCAAGGTAGGCTCGACAAATCAGAAAGTATAC
Source organism: Deinandra increscens subsp. villosa (assembly GCA_039602395.1). Classification (NCBI taxonomy): domain Eukaryota; kingdom Viridiplantae; phylum Streptophyta; class Magnoliopsida; order Asterales; family Asteraceae; genus Deinandra; species Deinandra increscens. The sequence goes on along the minus strand of JBCNJP010005093.1, from coordinate 16,371 downwards.
AAATGTGATATACACTAAATCTGATGCTTGACCTAGTGGACAACATCTTGATTCATATCTCATGATATATCAAGAAAAAGATATGTGAAAAATAAAATGAGAAGTCACTGTGTATACATGTATTCATTTTGCAAAGATTTAAACTTGTTTAATTTTCTTTATTATGTCAAACGATCGGACTTTCTCTGTGTGTCGAAAGACCGACCTGATCGTTGTTCGTTTGACGTTCTGCTTTATTTTCTTTGGTGTTTCGTATAACTCATCGGACTTTCTTTGCGTGTACGAGAGTACCGACCTGATTGTTGTTGAGTTATACAACTTCAACTTGTTTTATTTTCTTATTTTGTTAAATCCGAGGCCTTATCTACGTATCGAAAGATCGACCTTAAGGTAGACGATTTAACGTTCTTATTTCTTTTTGCATGGAACATAGTTGACTATATCATGGTTACAGTCATTATGTGATTAATATCACAAATGAAATCACAAAATGTAATAAGCAAAAGCATATCTGAGTATGTCTGATAGCGTGGGTACACTGGTCAATGCAAACTTAATCAATACTTTAACATATCCAGATGTTATAAGTATGATTTTGCCAGAGTTTAAAGTTGGACAAATTATATCTGCAATTGGCATGACTTATGTGCTTCCTTAAATGAAATTGAAATGTAGTTCAGCATGTTATGACCAATATGATCCCAAGTTGTGATCTTTCTCACAAAAGACAAAAATAGTGTCTGATTCTGTATTGTTTTACTTTTCTTATCAGAAAATACCAAAAAGATTTTAGGTGTGTTTTAATATAAAGTTTCTAAAAGCCAAAAAGATTTTGTTTCTTATTTGTTTTCATTGATCAACATGAAATACAAAATCAATTTTCAAAATCAAACTATCTTGGAGTCTCGAAGAGACATTTTGCACCAAGATTATTTACGTTGGCAGGTTTCTAAGTGGAAAGTGAACATCACAACTTCAAGCCTTCAGAAGATTGTTGATAAAGAGATTACACACGATGCAATATCAAGTATTCAAGATTGAACTCATCGTTAAGATCGAGGAAGAGTTTGATTGAAGATACAAGATACAAGGTTAAATAGAGGAGATGATACTGCACATGCCGAGGGGGAGTTTGTTGATACACGGTTCCTGATCGTCATGTGAAGTATTGAATAAAAGACGAATCACACACGGATGCCGAGGTCCGAACTCCCAGCGAACCTGGAGTTCGGACAGCTCCGAACTTGTGGCCAAACTTGAGGTTCGGCGGATCGTGTTTCAGCTTGTATAAATAGATCATCTTGTATAGAATTGAAAAGGCTTCCGGGTCATATATTCTCTAAGTGTACTCTATGATTCTCTGTGGTTAATACAAGTCATTTGTATTTAATCTCTGTGTTTTTCACGTTTATATTGATTTCTTTACGACTAAGTAGAAGACCCACACGCTCAGACAATTTCAGTTGGAAGTGACGCCAAAGTGTGATGAAGTCCAAAATAGACTACGCCAAGTCATAAAAGATGAAAGAGATGCTCCACGGACTCCTGAAGCTGTTACAGAACGGGCAATCTGAATAGGCAACCTACAGTATATGGAGCGCGAGGTTCTCAAGAGTAGGCAGTCGGTTCAAATAAAGTCTCCAAACTAAGAATCTGACTTTCTTCGGGACCCAGTTGTTCCACCTGAAGTAGTGATCCGAAATTGAGAGAGTAAAATAATGCAACCTCAACTTTATGCTACGAACCGTGAAATCTACAGAAGCATCCAAGTCCCAGCGCCGTCGATCATTTGAAACCCGCAGAAGACACTGATCAAGCAACAAACAGAGGTTAGTAAGCTCGCTTTCCTCCTCCGACAAGAACGGGTCCCTAATCCAATCCGCCTGAAAAGTCCACCGATAGTTCACCCACATAAACTGGTCCGTAACAAGGCATGCTTTAAAATATTTCAATCCGAACAACAAGGGAAATTTACTCCTTAGAGGTTCGTCCACCATGGCGTTTATCGATCCAAAAGAAAGTACCAGACCCGTCCCCCCACCATGCTAGAAATATGGACACTGAGGTCAGTTCCGGAAACAGCAAGATCAGATGAGTTTTTATAAATCAGCTTCCACGTACTAGACAAGGAGAGTCTGATGGGGATAAAATTCCAAAAGCGAGATATATTATGGATATCCCAGATAACTCTCCACCAAAGCGCCCCCACTCGTTTTTTAACCGCCACCACGACTTGGCAAGATGCGCCATGTTGGCATCACGCAACAAGCCAATCCCCAACCGCCATATTCCTAGAGGAGCCGTGATAGTAGACCAAGTGACCCAACTAATATGCCTATCACTGTCATTTTTACCCCACAAGAAATCTCGCGAATGTTGTCACACCCCCAAAAATCCACGTGCGGAATACTTCTGCAGGGAACGTGACAAACCAGGATCACAGTCTATTAGTTACACCAAACGACCAATAATTAATAAAAAGGTTTTACATTTCATCAAAATATAAATGAAGAGTTTTACAAGTGCGGAAGCGTAATTACAACGAAAGTACGTATGTTAAAACATTGTCACCCAAGGTGACGTGGCTTTGTTTAAGACACTAAAAGGGTTTCAAAGACCCATGCATGCGTACTCGTGATAGTTACACAAACCCTAGTTGATAAGGTCAACATAAGTCAATCACATAATTTTTTACACAACATTTATAACACTTTAGAATAAATGTTCACACAATATTTATATCAGTTTATGTTTAAGTTGAACTAGGAAAAGACCTAGAAAGGCGGATTGTCACAGTATCCCCTTGTTAAAGAATTTTCGTCCCGACAATTGTACAACGTGGCTAATAAGCTGGTCAAAAGGGAAGAAAATTTTTATTGGTCGCCACATGATCCCCTTGTTGAAGGAAACTTCACCTTGAAATATAAACTAGCGTTAGTTGTTACAAGAATTAATCTTGGTAGTAACCTATTGAAAGAACCCGAATTCTCCACTCCAAGAGGTCAAATGGTTAAAAAGTTACAGAAGAATATTCGAATCAAAAGTGTAGAAAGTGGTTTCTTTAATTAAGCGTTTCAACGAGAAAGGTCGAACAACCGTATTACAGGGTCGTTTGAGTGGCAAGGCCGAACATAGTAACATGATAACATAAGTATATGAAATCAAATCTTTAATGCGATGAAGGGATTGTAATATGTCCGAGTAGCCTCCAGCTATCGTGCGCAATGCTAGTAGTGAGATACTTGTTTCGTGTTTTGTTCTTACTTAAGGCATTCATAATCACCAATAACCCAGGTGAATTGAAGAGAAGGAAATTGAGTAGGATAAAATTGTGTGCGCATCAAATCAATCAATGTTTGTCAAATAGACCCGTTATTTAATGAAATCGTTAACGTCCGACTTTGTCTACCAACTAGCAAATAACATAGAACTACACAAGGCTGATCAAGTTAACATGAGGGCCCATTGGTTGATTTAGTACTTTATGGAGTTATGACCAATTAAGTTCACATGACACTACGTCAAAATTCACCTTTGGCCACGGAAAAAACCCGTGACCAAAGGTGTTTGGTCACGTTTATTTTCCCATTCCGATCGACACTAAAGGTCCCGTCACCTTATGTATCCTACGGTCACGTTACAATATCAGTGGCCGAAGCCACCAAGAAGCGTGGCTAAAGGGTACCAATATTATTGTTGTAATCAAACAATTCTTCCGGAAGCGTGGGCAAAGGGTCCCAACGGCCACATGTGTTTGTTTAACGTGGCCTTTGGTATTATATGGTCATATATATTTGTGTTTTAGTCACATACATTATAAAAATACGTGGCCAAAGGGTTGCTGAAATCATATATTTTGTCCCAATACGCGTGGCCGAAGGGTGGCAACGGTCACGTTAAAATATCAAAAGCGTGGCCCTTGGTATTATATGGTCCCGTATATTTGTGTTTTAGCCACATATGTTATAAAAAAACATGGCCAAATGGGTTGCTAAAATCATACATTATGTCCCAATATGCGTGGCCAAAAGGTGGCAAAGGCCACGTTAAAATATAAATAGCATGGCCTTTGGTATAATATGGTAACATATCTTTGTGTTTTAGCCACATATGTTATAAAAATGTGGCCAATTGGGTTGCTGAAATCATACATTTTGTCCCAATACGCGTGGCCAAAGAGTGGCAATGGCCACATTAAAATATAAAAAGCATGGCCTTTGGTATTATATGGTCACGTATACTTGTGTTTTAGCCACATATATTTGGAAAAAAAAGTGACCAAAGGGTAGTTGAAATCAGATAATTTGTCCCAATACGCATGGCCAAATGGTGGCAAGGCCACACTAAAATATAAAAAGTGTGGCCTTTGGTATTATATGGTCACATATATTTGTGTTTTAGCCACATATGTTATAAAAAAAACATGGCCAAATGGGTTTCTGAAATCATACATTATGTCCCAATACGCGTGGCCAAAGGGTGGCAACGACCACGTTAAAATATAAATAGCGTGGCCTTTGGTATTATATGGTAACATATCTTTGTGTTTTAGCCACATATGTTATAAAAAAATGTGGCCAAATGGGTTGCTGAAATCATACATTTTGTCCCAATACGCGTGGCCAAAGGGTGGCTATGGCCACATTAAAATATAAAAAAGCATGGCCTGTGGTATTATATGGTCACGTATATTTGTGTTTTAACCACATATATTTGAAAAAAAAAAGTGGCCAAAGGGTAGTTGAAATGAGATAATTTGCCCCAATACGCATGGCCAAATGGTGGCAACGGCCACGTTAAAATATAAAAAGTGTGGCCTTTGGTATTATATGGTCACGTATATTTGTGTTTTAGCCACATATATTTGGAAAAAAAAGTGGCCAAAGGATAGTTGAAATCAGATATTTTGTCCCAATACGCGTGACCTAAGGGTGGCAACGGCCACGTTAAAATATAAAAAGTGTGGCCTTTGGTATTATATATATGGTCACATATATTTTTTTAATTACAATTAATTATACTGCATATTAATTAATATAGAGAAACCTTAAAAATCATATTATAATTAAAAATTAATATACATACACTAATCAAATATTGTTCAAAAAATAACATACACTAATCAAAGTTTGATTTCTATAGTAATTAATTATAATTTATTGTCCGTGTTGATCAGCTGCTTCTGCTGGATCTGCGTACTGAGTTTTCTGTTTATCAGATTTTGACTTAGCTGGTTTGGTGTTAAGTACACTTTCGGCATCTTTTTCCAATCATTATTTACCTGGAAACATTACAAATAAAACCGATCAGATATATATAATATATATATATAGTTAATTAATTAGCGGATACGATTAATGTAGTAATTACCTGTGGTTGTTCCAGTACTTTTTGAACCGTAGAATGATCAACCGGCTGTGATTTGTCTGACTTGTTATTAGAATGAAGGATCATTCGGTTCATCAGCCATGCATTAATATATTTATTTTCAACCTCCGAAAACGTTCTTTTATCATCTAATGGGAATGATAAAAATGTTGCACCCTTTTTGACCTGATAAGCTACAATTCTACGGCAACCAGGAGGTAATGGACTTCCATGAATCTTCTCATCTTTTTTTTTTGGTAATAATTCAGCCATTCCCATGACGTTCAGTGGATTCCCCTCCATGTGCAACGTCGTAGTTTGGCACCCCTGATAAGAAGTGACATAATAATAATAATAATAATAATAATAATAATAATAATAATAATAATAATAATAATAATAATAATAATAATAATAATAATAATAATAATAATAATAATAATAATAATAATAATAATAATAATATTAATTATAGCATATATATATTAAAAACTAATTAATTAAATTAAAAATAGAATAAAAAAATTGTGGTATATACTAATATATACCTCTGGGATTACTAGCTGATCGATAGGAGCTGCAATGGCATCATAATTATTTGGTTTTTCCAACTGATCACTCTTCTTAGGAGGTACTTTACGAGTTACAGGTTTTACTGGCTTTGCATGTCTCTTATTGTTTTCCTAAATTGACACCATGTAATTAACTGATTAGTAACATATATATTAATTAACAATAACGTCAAAGCGATTTGTCAAATCCTTAATTATATATACCACTTCCTGCTCTGATGCCTCAACTGCTGCTTCAGTACTTCTTTGTCTCTTTTTCTCCTAAAGACAACATGATCAGCATTTAATTAAATGATCATATAGCAATTAGTTATAAGGAAATTGAAGTACACAATTGTGTAAAATATATAGTTACCCTTACGTTTTGCCCGGACGCTGTTGATGTAGATGGAGAGTGTCTTGTGATCCGGTCACAGAACAGACCTACAATATAATTAAATATTTACCCATCAAGCTAGTTTAATTATCTAATTAAATCAAATCATAACCGGCTAAACATTAATTAACTATCCCCATAACCATCCTGATGAAGTACAAACTTGTCATAGCCGGAACAATTTTTATTTATATTCCGGAAGAACTCTAACTATTCTGATGAACTTTAACTATTCGGATGAACTACAACCATCCGGATGAAGTACAAACTTATCATAGCCGGAACATTTATTATTTATATTCCGGAAGAACTCTAACTATCCTGATCATCTATAACTATCCAGATGAACTATAACTAGAGAAGCATGTTCATCCAAGTGAACAAGAATCTTCCGTATCAACTCAATTTCATAACTGTTTCAGATCTGTACCTTATCTTTCGACCTCTTAGATGAGTTTGATTGAAGATATTGTTTCCCCGATGTATTGTGTGCAGAATTGACCATGTCCTACGTACAATTCAATAGTTACCTAGTTATTTAAATAATTAATTATAGGTATGCACGTGTGTGTGTGTATATATATATATATATATTATATATATATATATATATAATTTGTCCCTTACAGAATTTACAGCTTTATCTGGTCCACCAAGTTGTCAGTGATCATTAATCATTTAGTTTTTCAGAAACACCATCAGCATCTCAACTTTTTCATTCTGTTCTTTAACCTTAGAATTGAGGTGATCAACCTCTTCATCTTTTTTCACACGCAGCTGTTTTTCGTTCTTGAGTTGCGTCTCAAGTTTTTCAATGCGTTCTTTTAATTGCCCTTTTGGAGCACCATGCTGCCAATATTAACGGGAATTCACTCCATAACCCATACCTTTTACGAATTCGCCCCTTTCCTTTCCAAGGACCATTGTCAGGGCATCCGTTCCCGGTTCTGTAGTCAAGGATCCCGCTTTTATTTGTGCTTCTTTCTCGGCCTGCAGTAATTAATATTTAGTTAATGTAGTGAGATGCTATTAATTTTTAACACGTAAATAGTTAGGTATATATATAGCAATTAAACATACTATTTGCTCTGCTAGGCCCTTCATCACAGGTGTCTTGTATTCCCCCTCTTTGTTTACCCTTGCTTTCCTCTACATAAGAGCTCGGTCGGGGTCCTCATCAGCTTCAATCTCTTTGTTTTGTAACCTGTATTATAATAATATATATCAGACTTGAAACATACATTGCAGGTTCTTTACCATGACTGGCCGGATATAACACTCTTAATTAGCTTATTACCAATTTTTGTCTCAGAAAGACATATCCTCCCCGGCCCATGGTATGATCATAAGTATAATGTGCTTGAACCTGTTTTGCACTGGTTGACATAGCCTTTTCAACAGAACAATAGGATATATAATTATAATCTCATTAGTTATAACATGCACTTAGCTAATTAATTAATGAAAGCCGCAGTTTGAATTGAATAAAAACCTGGAATTCTTCAGATTTTGTATATTGTATAAATCTGTCCCAAACTTCTTTTTCCACAATACCGAAATACGGCTTTGGAACTTTCACAAGCACCTTTGGTTTCGCCAGGTTGGGAAGAATGTATTTTTCACACATTTTTCTTCTAAACCCCCTTAGCAACCCACCAAGCATTACCATAATAGTATTCTTTCGACAATTATCAACCTCGAAATATTGCTAAAAAAATAACATAGATTTTTTAGTCACATGACTTAATGTGATAAAATGTTTAATATGTTTAATAACCTGAATCAGAGCCCACACCGTCTTCTTGCTGTCTGTTGGCACCTTCTTCCAATCAGGATACTTCAATTCAACCTATGCCCTTACAATATCTCCTTTAAAACTTGAAAACTTCGGTCTATGCTCCCCGATAAGCCTTCCAGCATTGTCAAATGTTAGTGTCCATTTTTTTCCCACCATTGTTACTAAATTTGGTACGCCACTTTACCAACCGCGACAACCCACTCTTGCAATTTGTAGTTTGGGGAGCAGAGGTTGTGGCTTCCTCAGTCTCATTCTCAGTATGAACCTCATCCTCGACTTGGGCTTCATCGTTTATCATTTCATCTTCTTCTAATTCCTCATTACGTTCCCCTTCACTGTCAGAGGTTGTGGCTTCTGAATATTCATTATATTGATCCTCGTCACTGTCCCTTGAATAATCATGAATTTCCTTCAATGTTTCACCATCACGCTCCATTGTAAGTGAGATGAATCCTGAAGTGAAATAAATAGGGAATGAAATAAATGCGATGGAATATTTGAGATGAAAAAAACGATCTATTGAAAATGACAGTGAAATTAATACTGACCGAAGATTGGTAGTGATCTCCTGAAGATTTTAGAGCGAAGAAAAGAGTGATGAATACTGTAGAGGGAAGAAGAGAGTGATGAATCGTCTTGGTGATAAAACTTTTGTGAGAGGGAATAGGAACTGATCAATGAATTTTAGGGAAACTTGAAAAATGGTGGGAACTAATTTAGGGATTAATATGATTGATCCGGGTGAAAGCATCTCACCTAATAAGGACGTGACATCATTTATCGAATTTAATATATAAACTCAATTAATTCCAAACATAGATATAATAGTATTTTAAACATAACTAAAAACTGATCTTTAAGTATAAAATGAAATATTAAGCAATAAATTTAATGATAATTGTATCTCTTGATCTAATGTTGTGATTAATTTCTTTTTTCCTTTTTTTTTCTTTTGTCTTATTATTCGGAATATTTTACATGTGAACACATATGAAAAAGAGCTATATATTACACATAACCTAACCCTATATAGTCTACATATATATATGTATATATATAGGGGAGGGATATAATGAAAGCCTCTTCGAGCTTGGAAAACCGTGAAAACCAAGCTAAAAATTTCATTTTTTGTTCCGATTTTTTTATGGTGAATATCTAAGTTAAAAAACCCCTTTTATGCAAAAAAAAAAGTAAAAAAAAACGCCTAGTAAATTTTTAAAAAAAAATATTTTATAACCGATGTTACATATGTAACATTACCCTGTTACATATGTAACATTACCCTGTTACATAAGTAACATTACCCTGTTACATATGTAACATTACCATGTTACATATGTAACATCGGTTATAAAATATTTTTTTGAAAAAAAAATTACTAGCTGTTTTTTTTTACTTTTTTGCATAAAGTGGGTTTTTTCAACTTAGAGAGTCACCATAAAAAAATCGGAACAAAAAACGAATTTTTTTAGCTTGGTTTTCACGGTTTTCCAAACTCAAAGTGGTTTTCATTTTATCCTTCATCTCTCTCTCTCTCTCTCTCTCTCTCATATATATATATATATATATATATATATATATATATATATATATATATCTTTCAATGTGTTGTAATATATGCATTATCTTTTCCACCTTATTCGGACACATTGGTCCCAACTGACCCTCGTTGCCCCTAAACACACCTTATCGGTCCTATGCACAACTTATTGGTTATATATACACCTTATTGGGACTCATTGGTCCCAACTGACCCTCATTGCCCTAAACACACCTTATTGGGCCATCATTGGTCCTAAACCCAACTTATTAGCCATCATTGGTCTTAAACACAACTTATTGGTTATATACACACCTTACCGGGACTCATTAGTCCCAACCGACCCTCGTTGCCCTTAGACACACCTTATCGGTCCTATGCACATTGGTCCCAACTTACCCTTATTGCCCCTAAACACAACTTATTGTCCATCATTTGTCCTAAACACAACTTATTGGCCAACCATCATTGGTCTTAAACACAACTTATTGGTTATATACACACCTTAATGGGACTCATTGTTCCCAACTGACCCTCGTTGCCCCTAAACACACCTTATTGGGCCATCATTGGTCCTAAACACAAGTTATTGGTTATGTACACATCTTATTGGGACTCATTGGTCCCAACTGACCCTTGTTGCCCCTAGACCCACCTTTTTGGTCCTATTGGTAATTATATACACAATTGGGCCATCATTAGTCCTAAACACAACTTATTAGCCATCATTGGTTCTAAACACAACTTATTGGTTATGTACACACCTTATTGGGACTCATTGGTCCAACTAACCTTGTTGCCCCTAGACACACCATTTTGGTCCTATTGGTAATTATATACACAATTGGGCCATAATTGGTCCTAAACACAACTTATTGGCCATCATTGGTCCTAAACACAACTTATTGGTTATATACACACCTTATTGGGACTCATTGGTCCCAACTGACCCTTGTTGCCCCTAGACACACTGAAATTGCTTGAGCGTGAGGATCTTCTACTTAATCGTATAGAAATCAATGTAAACGAGTAAAACACAGAGAGTAAATACAACTGAGACTTGTATTAACCACAGAGACCACAAAGTACACTCGGAGAAAGTTATAACACGGAAAAAGCTATCTAAGTCTATGCAAGACAATCATATTTATAGGCTGAAATCACGACTGGCCGAACCTCAGGTTCGGCCAAGCTTCGGCGGCTCCGAACCTGGAGTTCGGCCAAGGTTCGGCCAGACCTAAACTTGTACGTTCCGTCTTGTTCTCGATACTTCACATGACGATCAGGAACCAGGTATCAACAAACTCCCCCTCGGCATGTGCAGTATCATCTCCTCTTAATAAAACTTGTATCTTGTATCTTTAATCAAACTCTTCCTCGATCTAGACAAAGAATTCAATCTTGAATACTTGATATTGCAACGTGTGTAGTCTCTTTATCAACAATCTTCAGAAGACTTGAAGTTGTGATGTTCTCTTTCCACTTAGAAACCTGCCAACATAAATAATCTTGGCGCAAAACGTCTCTTCGAGACTCCAAGATATCTTGATTTTGAAAATGAATTCGTAATTCGTGTTGATCAATCGAAAACAAATCAGAAACAAAATCTTTTTGACTTTTAGAAACTTTATATCAAAACACACCTAAAATCTTTTTGGTATTTTCTGATAAGAAAGTAAATGCCATACAGAATCAGACACTAGTTTTGTCTTTTGTGAGAAAGATCACGACTTGGGATCATATTGGTCATAACATGCTGAACTACACTTCAATTTCGATTATTGTAGCACATAAGCCATGCCGATTGCAGATATACTTTGTCCAACTTTAAACTCTGGCACAATCATACTCATAACATCTGGATATGTTAATGTATTTATTAGATTTGCATTGACCAGTGTACCCCACACTATCAGACATACTCAGATATGCTTTGCTTATCACATTTTGTGATTTCACTTGTGATATTAATCACATAACGATTGTATTCATGATATAGTCAACTGTGTTCCATGCAAAAAGAAATAAGAACGTTAAATCGTCTACCTTAAGGTCGATCTTTCGATACGCAGATAAGGCCTCGGATTTAACAAAATAAGAAAATAAAACAAGTTGAAGTTGTATAACTCAACAACAATCAGGTCGGTACTCCCGTACACGCAGAGAAATTCCGATGAGTTATACGAAACACCAAAGAAAATAAAGCAGAACGTCAAACGAACAACGATCAGGTCGGTCTTTCGACACGCAGAGAAAGTCCGGTCGTTTGACAAAATAAAGAAAATCAAACAAGATTAAATCTTTGCAAAATGAACACATGTATACATAGTGACTTCTCATTTTATTTTCACATATCTTTTTCGTAATCTATCATGAGATTTGCATCAAGATGTTGTCCACTAGGTCAAGTATCAGATTTAGTGTATATCACATTTGTATACTTTCAGATTTGCCGAGCCTACCTTGCACATCGATCAAATGGTCTTATGACTTTTTCACTTACTTTATCCATGAGTCAGACGATGTCAGCCAATGTACCATCATTTCCCAAACATGTCGGATACAATTTCTCATTTTTCAATGTTTTTGGCTTTTTGCATTTTTAATGTTTTTGTCTTTTTCAAATTTCTCCCCCTAAAAATGACAACTCTATTTATAGATTTTCATTTTTTACGATTTGAAAAACAACACACTATTTTTTTTTTATTTTTGCAAAAACAAACTCCCCCTCAGAATGAGACGGAGTGAAAAACCAAGAAAAATTGATCAACCAACACGAATACTTGCAATTTAAGTCTTTTTGAAAACACAATTAATTTTGAAAGTCAGATTAATGAGAACAGATATTTCACAATCAGCAATTATCCAATCACTGAAAGGTCTTCCTGAAACACCTGTTGACACCAAATAAATCATTAGTCGCTCTGGGATCGACCCGATGTAACATCGTCGGGTCGCCCGGTGTCTTCCACAAAGTCATTGTTGGCCTTGGAAACACTCTTTCGTTTCCAAATTTGTAAAATTTTTAATTTCTGATCAGAACCAGATTCAACTGACGTACTTGGTTTAGACCAAGACGATTTACGAGTTGATTTAACTTGTGGCGACCATGGTTCATCAAAAATTTGACCTTTGGTATCCACATATTTGGCAGTTTTGTGGATATATGCAGTCGTCGGACAATCAGCAGCAAGATGTCCAGGTTGACGACATACATAACAAAGTCTTTCTCGAAACACATTTGAAAATGATGTTGATTTTGAAAAACCCGATGAATGCTCAGAATCAAAATTGTCAAAGAAATCATCAGAGGAATCATACCTAGGAGATGGACTCCTTGAAGATGAGGATCTTCCAGAATAGTAAGTGAATTCCTTCTGAGATGGTGATTTCTTTGCATTCTTTGCTTTAGGAGCCTTGGTAACTTTCACCGGTTTCTTTGTTTGAATCAATTCTTCCTTCACAACAAACCCCACAACTTTGTGTTTGGAGCCTGAAACCTTTGAAGTACTTGAGGAAGAACCCGAAGCTTCTCTCGCCTTAGCTTCACTAGTAAATTTGGCTTTGATATCCTTCAGCCTGTTCTTCTCAACCAAAACTTTTTCTTCTTCAGTTGCAGATGAAGAACTTGACACAACCTTATCAAAAACCTTCTCATTCTCCAACAAAACAGACTTTGACACAAATTGTGGAGCTTCACCCAAAGGCTTTTCCTTCTTTTTGGACTTAGATGTATTCATCTTGGGTGGAGTAGCAAACTTGGAATAATCATGCAATTCATCTTTTGGATCAATCTGAGCAGCAGTAACTTCAGTTAAATCCACTGGTTGAGGAACCAAGTGAACATCAGCCTTCTGAGAACTTTCTGAACCCTGATCCTGCTTGTATAAGAAATTTAGCATTGTTGGTGATAAATTGCAATTCTTCACTTGCCGCTTCAACTCCAAAATCTCCAGTTTTAAATCATTGATCTTTTGTTGAGCTTCAAAAACTTCTTTCTGTGACTTGATGAATTTTGCATTGAGATCATCATATTCATAAGTTTGAAGCTTTCGGATCTCACATTCAGCAAATAACTCTTCAAGAACACTTTCCCTCTTTTTCTTATAAATTTCAACATCTTTTGTCAAAACTTCATTTTTATCACGATAGAGAGTATTCTCATCTTGAAGCATAGAAATTTTGTTCTGAAGCTTTTCAACAGTAACAGCAGTTGTAGCAATAAGAGCAGTTGCTTCTTCATACTTTTTCTGAACTAGATAACTTTTCTCAAACAGATTCTCAAAATCTTGAGCTGCATCTAAAGCTTCAGCCTTTGCGTTCTCACATTCTTCAGCCAATATTGCTTTCTCTTTTAAAACATCTTCATGAACATGAACCAACTCATAATACTTCTTTTGAAAATCTTCCAATTCTTGCTTTAACACCACTATTTCTTCAATCGATATTTGACGACTGTGTTCAAAACTCTCAATCTCCTTGAGTAATCTTTTACACTTAGAACAGTCAACCGCTTCAACTTTTGAACTCTCAGAAATTTTAGGTAATTCTTCTTGAACCATGGAGACACTTGAATAAGAATCAGAATCAGTTAAAATGCTATCATCCTCAATATGACGAACAGTCAAAGCAATTGCAGGTTTAGAATTATTCCTTTTAGCTTCAGTATCTGCATTCCATGCAAACTCATTTGGATGTGGAAAAATATTGGTCCAATCATGAACAAGATTAGCAGATTTCATCTCAACCTTCTCAGCTTTATTTGATGGATGATAAACTAAATGTGCATGTTGACCAGTCTTCAATTTATGGTCTGCAGAACTTGGACATTCTCGAGCAAAGTGACCATAATTTGCACACTTGTAACATTTTACCTTAGATTTATCCAAGCCAATCTTACCCTCCTGATTCAATCTCTTCTTCCCAGTTCTGTTTATTAAATTTCTTCGTTCATCGAACCAGCATTGCATACTGCCAATTTAGATCCATTTCCTCCAAATGATCATAATCAATCTGATCATAATCTTCATTTGCTAACTCAGCATTACTCACAGCACCCGTGATAACACCAAAATATGAAGATACCAATGCAGACATTAAAGCATTATAATCATCGATAGTTTGAGCAGACAATGCACTAGAAGTCGAAGAACTTGGAATTGAAACAGTACAACCAGCAGATGAATAACTTGAAGATTCAGATTTACTTGCCAGAAAGGCTGTTGGGGGTGCAGAATTAAGAACATTCGATTTCCCAGCATTCATTGTAGAATCATTTTCACCATGATACACTGCAGGATTCTGAATTTGTGTAGGAAGAGACTTGTTCACCATTAATTCCATATCCCGAGCTTGAAGTCTTTGAACCAAATTATTGAAAGACAATCCTTGAAAATCCTTGTCATGAGTAATCATCATAACATAATTCTCCCATTTTTCAGGTAGAGCTTCCAAAATCTTCTCTTTCATATCAGCTTCGTCTTTAGTAAGATTCACCAAGCGCATTTCACTCATCAGATGAGCAAATCTTGCAATCAGATTGGGAATCGTTTCATTCTGATAATGTTTGAAACTATCAAACTCTTTCTTCAAAACCTTTTGTCGACTCTTCTTGTACTGGTCATTGCCTTCACATCTTTTCTCTAAAGCATCCCATAGACTTTTCGATATGTAATTACCAGCAAATTGATGAAGTAACTCTTTAGGCAAAGCCATCGTTAAAGTACCATAAGCCTTTTTCTCTGCTTGATAAGCTTTCTTTTGTTCAGAAGACATTTTTCTTTGAAGTATAGGTTCACCAGTTTCATCTTTAGGATAAACATATTGCTCAGTAAACGCTAACCACATATCAATGTTATTTGTATCGACATATGCTTCAAACCGTTTAACCCAACTATGATAATCATCCAATTTTAGCAATTTGGGAACTTTCTGACTTGTTCCAATTTCATTATCATAGTTCATCATCGTTTGCATAGTCGCTTGAACTGAGTTTTGAATAGCCGCGAACGCTTAAAAATCGGACATTTTCGAAACACAGATTACTGTTCACTCCGAACCTCGTCCGAACCTACTAAACCCTTCGAACTTTCTCCGAACGTGGTCCGAACTCAGAAACACAGTCCGAACTATCTCCGAACTCTCACCGAACCCCGTTAACTCCGAAATACTCCGAACGAGCTCCGAACTTTCACCGAACTACGAAACAGACTCCGATCCTTCACCGAACTCCTCCGAACGTACTCCGAACCTGGTGTTCGGAGCGGTTATGCCGAGCGTACTCCGAACCTGGAGTACGGAGCAGTTACGCCGAACGAGGAGTTCGGCCGAACGCGAATTTTCGGAAAAATTTGGAGAAGCACACTGAAATCGACACCTCTCGAGCTGTAAACACTCAATCAACTGAAAACGAACAAACACAAACATTTTGGACGTGAATCATGATGTTCTGAACGAGAATTTTGAGAAATGAAGATGAAAAACGAGTTTTGAAAGTCAAAAACGTGAATTTGAGCTCGATAACTCGAAAAACACTAATCTCCGACTAGTAGAGTAAACCTATAGCTCTGATACCAATTGAAATTTCTTGAGCGTGAGGATCTTCTACTTAATCGTATAGAAATCAATGTAAACGAGTAAAACACAGAGAGTAAATACAACTGAGACTTGTATTAACCACAGAGACCACAAAGTACACTCAGAGAAAGTTATAACACGG